>JAPTYQ010000014.1:25213134-25227109 GCA_029814465.1 Ostorhinchus cyanosoma
AGCGTGTGTTGTGAAACCTGCACATTCAGATCACAGCCGGCTTCACTGAGCATGTGCAGACACGGCCGATCTGTGTGGCCAGCGTCTGTAAAAAAAACACACACACACACACACACACACACACACACACACACACACACACACACACACACACACACACACACCTGCATGTCCACAGTTGTACAAAAAGAAACCTTATCCTGTCATGCATATGTCAGATTCCCAGAAATATGACAGCACACGATGCTAAAAATTATCCTATAAACACATGCATCCATACACAAACAAACAACACACACAATACAACCTTGCTATTGGGTGGGTTGTTAGACCCATACTGCCCCCTGGCTCGCCTCGCCTCTCTATGTTTGTTGAGCAGCACAGACGCCTGAGGAATAACTTGTCTCCCACCACAGATTCAGGGTCAGATTACCCTGGACCAGCTCCCTAACCTTAACCATTAGGAGGATAAGAAAATATCTGTTCTAGGATCAGTGGCTGGGGGGCTAGAGATGATATTGAGGAGCTGTCAGAGGTGACTGAGTTCAGGGTTAGGCCCTCGGGAGCCATGAGGTGAGAATAGGGTCAACCCAGGCTACAGTACAGCAAAGCCTGAGATGGAGTAACAAAGACACATCTGTATATTTAGTATTTAAATGGAGAAATAACTACCTTACTAAAGCTTTCGGCTTAACCGCAGCAGAGTTGTGCCACTCTTGTCAAGGCAAACGGTAATGACAAGCATGTTAAAGTATTAAAGTCATTAAAATATTACTAATTATCTATTATCCTAGGTAGTAATTATCCCTTAAGATTTTTAAATTGGTTATAAAGTATTACATTGTGATGCAAAGCAATTATAAAGCACACGGTGACTGATAAGTGTTCTCCGTATGGATAATTGTAGAGCAGACATGGTGTTAACTGTTAGATGCAGAATCTGGTAGCCATGAGCCGCCAGCTGTGTCTGAATGACTGACTCTGGGAAGTGGCTGCTGCGCTTGTATGGAGCTGTCAAGGTCAATGGGGACACACACACACACACACACACACACACACTGTACATGTACACATACACACTTACTTCCTTCCAGAAATCTAGAAACACATGAACACATACACACAGCACCACAATGATTAAACTGTCAATCACTGCTCCCATTTCCTGCAGTGAACCCTCCTCTTTTCCCTGCAAGATTCCTGTGAACAGAAATGAGAGCTTGCGAGATGGTGCGTATATGTGTGCATGTCACTTTGTCATCACAAGCGCATTTGATTTGTGCAATCAGAGCCTATTCACAACATTTTCTATATCAGAGCATTGTAGCAGAGCAGAAATTTAGAATACTACATTGCGCAATACAATCTTTTTATTTTTCATGGCCACTGTGCACCAAGTTTTCCTGGAATGTCCATTGTGCTGCATAGTAGGGGTGTAACGGTACAGAAAAATTTCGGTTCAGTACGTTTTCGGTACAGGGGTCTTCAGTTCAATACATTTTTGATAGGTTTTTGGTACAGTGAAGGAGAACAGTGAAGGGAGGGTATGCTCCGTAACTACTGAAAACTGAAAGTGAAACTAAACATGCTTTGAACACCCGTCCCAGCTTCTATGCCTCTGTTCCCCCAATCTGTTGTCATGTTTAACTAACCCCCCCTCATTGGCACCCCAGCTTCAGAATAAAGTGTTGTGGGTTTTTTTGCAGCAGTGCTGAGAATTCAGCAGAATGTATATAGGAGAAACCCTGTACCTACAGTGTGCGTTCCGCTGCAAGGTTCGTGTGGAAACTTAAGGCGAGTGTTTGCGTTCTTCACATAGGCTGCATGTATTCATTCGGTACACCTCCGTATTGTATCAAAGGCCCCAAACTGAAACAGCTCGGTACAAACAAGTGCACCATTACACCCCTACTAAATAATGTCGTGATGATGACAGCTGGCTTTGGCACAGGCCCTTAAAAATAAGACTAGGCTCATACATGTTTTTTGATGTTGCTAAAGCTAATCCAAGTCTACATATGTAATTTCTGTAAACACCATGAAAACAAGCCTATTTTTTCAGCAAAGAAGGATAAAATGTTGATTTTTCGTTTGCATACCAAACTGCAGGCCTATAAGAAACTAATGTATGAGCCAACATCATATGTCTGATTACATTAGAAACACAAATGTGATTAAATGTTCAACAACACTGTCAAAAACATTTTACCACCATTTTTTTTTCTGTATCTCACTTTCATACCACTTTGATTTTGCTCCGAGCTGTAATGTAAATTAACTAATGAGACGAGCACAGCTCATGTTGCTATGTTGTTTACAGTGCGTAAAATATCTGATTATTAATACACATTAAATTAGAATGTTTATTTCTCTGTAAATCGATGCATAGTTTGGTAATGATATTTGGAAAACTATCATAGATCATATTTATCCAATTTATATTCTGTCATTAGCTGAGCATAATAATATGCTAAAGAAGCATCATTATACTTGCAGTATTCAGATTTAATGAAGACTGCACAAGCATACACATTTAATTAACTAGTGCATTCTGAATGTACTTTTCAATTTAATTGTTTCTTGAAGATGGAAATTCAACTTAATATACACTGCATGTGATGTAAATGATAGTGATTTCATAGCATTTAAACATGTCTCATGATGTTGCTTTTCATATTGTTACCATTCAACTCATTGTTCCAAAACATTAAGTCAGATTTTCAACTTTCAACTGTTTCTGGTAAAGCATTAATTTGATCTAAAGAATATTCTCAGAGTATTGACGCAACTGAGGAAAATAAGGGAGACTTTTGTCATCAATCATACCAAATCCAACTGGCTTTGTGTAACCCAAACTATTTCATTTGCCTGTTTTTGTAGGTGCTGTAAGAAATCAGTGTTCAGTGATCGTCGGTATCATGACGATCTCTGACTAATCACCTCTTCTTTGACTTCCTCATGGTCTCCATTTACTCCTCCACTCTTGTTCGTTCTCCCCATCACTTCATCTTCCGGACCACCCACTGGCTTGCAAACACTAATTGCGGACGAGCAGTTCAGCTGAGGAGAAAAAAGTTGGGAAATTAGGGACCAAACCATTAGTGCTTTATTGGGAGAGCTAAAGAGTTATCCGTATTCCACTGGATTCAATCCACATCAATAACATTGGGAAAATTGGATTCCTGAATAAGGAAATCCCATGAGAGAAGTTAGGCTGTCCGTCTAGATCAGCAGAAGACACTTCTTCTCTCCTCTTTCTGTCTTTCTCTCCACGGCGGCGCTGTGGTAAGGTTCTGTTCTCACTTTAGTGAACCAATAGGGCCATAATAAGTATTGATTAAGCTATTAGCCAACATTACCCAGGCACTGGCAGAGACTGTGTTTAGAATCAGCACCTCAGGAGTCTGTCACAGTGTGTGACACACACAGACAGACACACACACAGTTTTGAGAAGCTGATTGGGAGTGCTGCCGGGTTAGTTAGTTAGTGAAGCGACTAAACTACTATTCTCTTGCCCATTTCCCCCTGTCGTCCTCTGCACATCTTATACCTCTCTATCTAGCCCTGTAACTGAAGTCTAATCAAGTGAGGACACAGTCCAGAATATGTGGTGTTCCAATGAGATGGGTGTAAGTACAACACACACACACACACACACACACACACACACACAAGTGAGGAATCAGATAAAAGAGGCTTGATTACAAAGGACAAGGTCATGGTGAGTAGTGACACAGGTTGGAGGCAGGCAAGCTACAGTGTATCAGAGTTGGACATCACACAAACACTGAGTGTGTTGTAGCACAATCACAAACATACTTTAGCCAGATATAGGCAGGAGCTTTTAAATGGAGATATTTGGGTCCGAGCACCATGCTTTTAGTTGTGTATAAGTAAGATGGACAGAGCTATGTCTTCAAATGTAGCATTAGAATATCTGATACATAAACTCAATACCACAATGTTTTGAATATCATTTCCTAGGAGTCACGTGAGTCAGTGATTTGTAATACACTGTCAGGACAAATTACCTCCACTTAATAAGATCCTTGATGTAAGCAAAAGACGGCCACTTGGAGAGGGGGGAAAAGGAAGCGACAAATATTAATTTGGGATTTTTCACAAACTGACACTCTAGTCTCCATCCTCAAGCCCTGGGGCTGTGTCACTTCTCACCCATACTCTCACAAACACACATACCCACATCCCTCAGTCACTCTCTGTCATGCCCTATTCCTCCATTCCTCCCTCCTCCTTCCTGATCATGGAAGAAATTCTGTGGCGTAGCAATTACCTAAGTCTTTTATCAGTCATTTCAAAGGAGGAAAATTAGAGCAATTGTGTCAGGATGGTCATATGGGCAGAAATTGCACACTTATTGGGTGCACTTACGCCTGTGACTCCACTGCCTGCGCTGATGGGGCCCATTGTTAAGGGATGGTGCCTTCAAGGCTGCTGATTGGGGCTGAGAGCAGATGCAACCCCACCCCTCCACACCCCAATGCCCCTCCAAATTCTCCCTCCCTCTCTACCTTAGAGTCCCCTTTTTCCCCACTGTTACCAGCCCATCGAGCCTTTGTCTCCGTTCTGCAGCCTTGTCCTTAATTGAATCTAAATTACAGCAGTACTTTGGTTTACATAGACTATCATCAAAGTTAAGTTCAAACCACTGTCTTTTTTGACAGATAATTCATTTGACCCAACTCCACTTGTACTGACTCTAGTCTCCCTCCCTCTCTTTGTCAACTTCCTGTTTCATATCTTGCCATCCTCTACTGCAATAGTTTCAGTTGGATTTCTGTTACCCTAGATCACAATTCCATATATAAAGGCTTTATTTCTAATATATTTAAAAACTTTTATATTAAGAACAAAATAAATAGCAAAAAAAGAGCTAAGAAAAATAGTACCGTAATCTCACACTTTATTGCAATTATGTAATGTATTCTGAGAAAATATTTATTAAGTCATTCTTAGAATAGGTGATCCTATCTCTTTGCCACTTGAATGGCAATCTTCAAGCCAAATCTACTATAATCTGTGGTGTGATACTGATTAAGTGAACAATAAATGCTAAGCATTCTGGAACACCTCCATCCCCACCCAACCATAGAAAACGATAGGCCACTCAACTAACAAGTGAAGCCTCCATCTAATAGTAACACTGTCTGCTCGCAGGGATCTTTCCCTAAATGCTAACTAGATTCAGGCAGTGAATCCTAGCAGTAAATGCTAAGTCTATGGCTTAATCGTCGACTCTAGCCCCTTCGCACCGCAGGGAGCTGCCAGGCCTCTCTATTCCCACTCCACTGGCCACACATCTCCACTCAATCTGTCTTAGCATATTGATTTCCCAGCTGTCTCATTGGTTCCTAACATAATTATGGCTGGCTGGGCTAGGGGCACAGGCGCAGGGCTAATACATTTACACCAGGCCCCATCAGCACGGGCTTATATTCATGTCATTGAGAGAGGCAGGAGATTGGATGCCCCTAAGAGGCAGATCTACTAAGAGAATTTGGGGGGCTTTGCTCTAATGAAAAAGGGAATTAGCTGGCTCGACCTCCGTCACATTGCAAGATCAATAGTAACATCTATGAAAATATTCAGGAGAAAATAAAAGGAGGTATAAAGTCACATCTGTTAATACAGATGCAATTGTGCCTTGTTTACTTATGTTTATACTGTTTACTTATGTAATTCTCTGACCTTATCTCTCTGCTGCACAGAATCTTCGATGGGATATTTTTAATTATACTAAAAATATTTTTTTTTGCTAGACACACTATGCATGTTTCATTAATCAACTGTAGTTCATATTGTATAATTATATCTTCTTTCTGTTCTGCCACTTTTCTGTCACTTTTTTAGTGTATATCTGAGCATCTTTAATCCTATAACCTATAGTTTTTTCTCCCCACACACAGGAGAAAGGGGAAAAAAACCTTAAGGAAGGAGAGAGAAAAGAAGGTCACAGTCTATCTATTTCGCTGTGCCTAATTGTTGTCAGAAGCTGACCTAAAACGCAGAGACAGTATTTTTCAAAGTCAAGGATGAGGTAGAGGAGGGGTGGGCAATTCATCACGCTATCTCCCTTCCTCCTCCGCCCACCGTCCGAGACCAGCGAAGGTCTGCTAGTTATTTAATTCTATGGATCAGGCCTTTAATGGCAAACTCCAGCCCCATAAATTAGACATGCACTCGATTAGGATATCTAGCTTAAGAAGCAATGCTAGGTATGATACTGACATGTAAGGTCATCGAGGCTTTCTCAGATCTATTGCAATTAATGATCATTAGAGAAAAGGACAGTGTTAGAGTCTATCAGGAACTCTTTGATTGTTCATCTGTGAACCTAATGTCCCTATACTGTACTCAAGATCAAAGATTTACTTTGAAATCTTAACACAGGAAAGTAATTGGATGAACTTGTAATTACACTTGTGAAACAATCAACACTTACACAATCAGTGAAGCTATAGCTTGAGCTGAAAAGTTGTGTAATTACAGGCAATAATGAAACAAGTCAATGTTAATAAATATTACACGTGAAGGCTGGTTTCTATAATTTCTAACATGTAAACTGTAATTGCAATCAAACCCACATTAATTGCTCTGTGAATTCTGCACTACATGAAAACAAAGCCTCCTCGAACCATAGTGTTTCCAGAGAAGCCAGCTTTCAGCAAAACAAAATGCCTACCACAGAGTGGGCACATTGAGAGCGTGATCAGCATGGTGCTGGACTGGATAGACTTTCTTCTATTGTGTTCCTTGGAGCACATACAATACATGTGACACATTTTAATGGCTGTAACTGCACTTACTTGAGAAAAAATTGCTTTATTGTATTCATAGTTTATTATTAGGGTCTCCGTTTACCTTCACATCACAGCAACTACTAGTCTTTCAGGGTTCTTATTGCACATGACTGACTGAACAATACAGTGGTTTTTGCTGCTTTTCAGTTGCCTCACACATAATTCTATTTTATTTCTGAAGGCAATGGTATGAGTTCTTTTTTTCCTTTGCTAAATTTCATGTATTTATTTATTTATTTATTATTTATTTATCAATCTTTTTTTTTTTTTGTCTCGGTGGCATTTTGGACAGTCCCGAGCATTTGCTGACAGTTATTTTGGCTCCTGGCAGCGCAGACATTGACTGTCAACGGGACGTCTCCTTTCTTTTATTCATTTTTTTCTTTCCAGAGAGATGCTACTGAATGCAAGTCAGCCTTTTCTCCCTGGAGGGTGGGGAGGACAGTGGTGGTAAGGGTGGTGGGGGGGTGCAGACAAGAGGGATGGTGGAAAAGGGTTGCGGGGAAGGGAGGAGAGAAGGGGGGTGATAAGACATGTCGGGAAGGTGTGGTGTGGTGGACCGTCTCATTCTCTCTCTGTCTCTCTCCTGTGTGTTAAGCTGTAAAGTGTGTTTGTGTGTGTCTTTGTGTCGAGGGTTATTCAGGAGGACACTCTCCTGACCATCAGATCAGCCTCCATTCTGACATTCCTGCACTTCTTAGCCTGGAAACACAACCACTGTCCCAATGAATGTGTGTGTGACTCCACCTGCCTATGCTTCTACGCATGTAACAAAAAATACCCACTATATGCCTGTGTGTCTACTATACATCTGTGCACACAAAAATGCACGTTAAAGCTTGAAACAAAATTATAAGTGCTTATGTAGCCGCATGTGTGTTTGTTTGGTGACCTGTGCGAGTGTATATTCTCGTCTGTGTGGATATAATTGGGATGTTGTGTGTCAGGGGAACACCAGCAGTATTTTTTTTCATGAACAAGCCAGCCAGTCAGAGACCATAATGGGTGTTTTTGCTTGATGAAAGCCTCAAAGCAGAGGTCCAGTGTCTGTTTTGATAAAGGGAATGTGCATGCCAGTGAGTGAACCCTGCATTGATGCTTGGATAAAACACATGATCAATAAAATAAACAGTACATCACCTCTATTAGTGACACAACGGCAGGATCAAGGTACGTGGAAATGGAAACACAGGGGCAGGTAGCACTACCGAGGTTTCAATTTTTTAGGCAGAATTAGATGCTAGGCTCTGTATTGAAACACTGTGATTACTGAACACAAAGTAATAGAGAGCTCAGGACTGCTGATAAGCACACCAGCAAATCACACACATTGGATGCTGCAGCTGTTAGTTATAACAATAGCGGACACATTTGTATTGATGACTTTGCTTTACAATTAGATACAAGATTCCATCTGAAACAGGAAACAGCATGTTGACAAGACCAACATAAATGGGCTGATATGACGAAGTTGTCTACGTATGCCAAAAACAGTAGAAAAAAAGGCTGAAGCTCAAACAACTTGGGCTTAATGCAGACACTAAAAGCCCTGAGAGTGGAGTTCCTCACTCAGCCAAATTGATTTCTGTTTGCTCTCTTTCTGTTTACAAGGTGTGCAGATTAATTTGCAACATGCCCCAACACATCCACGGCTAAAACTCCTTCCCCCCTAAATCAAGGCAGCCTTTTTCTGAGAGCAGCGGAGATGAAATAATGACAGAGATTAGATTACTATTCTTAAGAATCCATTAGTCAAAAATGACACCCAGGAAATCACACAGTGCATTCTACCCTAATGCAATAAGGTGCCAATTATAACACTCATGTGGAATAAGTGGGCTCCTCTCCCTCTGTTGGCTGAGGAGAACACAAATCATCATTACTGTGTATTTCTTAATGCTATCTGCACTGAGAGGCATTAAGAACAGACTAATAAGTTTAGGTCTTGCAAACAGAGTGCAGCTGCATGCTCCATTTTCTCACTCATTCCCCTTCCTCTTCTCATCAGTGTTTTAGACGTGTCTGCTTTTAAAGTTTGTGAATTAATGACATTTTTTGTATTGTCTTTTCTTTTTATCATTTTATTTGTCTTTCCTCAATCTCTAGTCTCTTGAGGTTTAAATATTAACATGTCCTGTTATTGAAGGAGTATGCCTTTAGACATTAGAATGTGCTTGTAACTGAAATAAAATTGCATATGTGGTCACTGGAGCTCTGCAAATTTTCAATTTTTTAAAGTTAAGCTGGTTGCATCTACTATCTGTAACCTCTAAAACCTTGTATGCACAAACAAAACAAGTAAACAGAGCTGACCTAGGTAGCAAACATCCACCACGCATTTGGCTGCTTTAAGCCAACACTAATTTAAGCCATCAGCTATAAGCTTGCAAAAAGCTGGCAAGCTAATAACATTGTCCGACTTTGCCAGCGGTGGCCTGCTAGTGGGCTGTTAGTTGCCTGCCAGATGGGAAGGGCATTAGCTGCTAAAAAGGATCCTGTTGGGCTAAAGTAACTTTTCCAAACTTCATCTCATTGGATGAAAAGACAAAAAGAAGGAAAGAGAGTTTGATGGCAGTCAGGCAAAGCCATAGGGAATCTCAGACGATGATGAAAGCAAACTCTCGAAGAGCCACAAAACACCACACACCCCCTCCATTACATCAAGGGGCAAGCAAAGAGAATTATAATAACACTGCCTTTTCTTTTTTAATTAATGAAGACTGTTATTTGGTAGGAGGCAGGGCAAGCTGTAAGGGATCTTGGATGATTGGCAAACATCAAACAAAAAGTGTGTGTGCGAGAGTGTGTGTTCAAGAGTATCTAAGCTTGCATGTATACATGTATGCAGGGTGTGATTTTGTCAGTGTGACTGTGTTCAGTACATATGAGCATGTGTGTGTGTACTTTTGCAGCCTGCCAGGCCAGTTGTTGCCTTTAGTAAATAAGACATGCTCATCAGTCGCAAGTGGACTATGTCGTTTGTCTTTTTGTGTGAGTGAAGCCTCAGCTTTTCTGCATTAACGATTGAACAGGGGGAAATGAGGAGAGGAAAACATTATTCATACAACACATTATACAAGTTATGGAGACTTTGAGAACTTCCCCCATTTCCACTGAAGGTGGTTTTAATAAGGTTCCATGGGAGTTGGTGCTTCAGGGTGTTGATGGTGTGTGTGCGCATCCCATGCAGATGTGTGTTTGCGTGTACATGAGTGTACGCCTCACGTCTGAATGAGTGTGTTCAGTGGTGGGCTGGCACGTGGTATGTATTACACATCAAAGAAAGGTCAGGCTCAAACACAGAGTTGGGCTAAAGGTTAGGGCACAGCTCTATATAGAACAGAGAGAGGGATGGGGCTTATCAAAGCTATCACTTGGAGAGAGACTGCTAGAGGTCACCAAACCCTTGACATGACGTACAGATCTAATGTCTTAGCCAAGGATCAATACGACTACACACAGACAAACCAGATAGGCTTAACATCAGTGTAGCCCCACAAGCCATTGAAACCAGGCACTCACTCCCTCAACTCCACTGGAAGCAGGGAAAAAAAAGAAGAAAAGGTTGTGAAATGAAATGAAAAAAGACAAATAATCAATTAAACAAGAGCAGATGAATGAATAAAAGAAAGGTTTCTTTGGATGCAAACGAGTGCTGGGAAAAGTGTTTCTTCACAATTTTGAAAATTTGATGGTGATTTTTTTGGCCTTCATGCTTTATGTATTCAGAGCATCAGATGGAATAATGCAATGAATAATGCAAATCAGAGGTGTTGAGAGATCACTGCAGTAGATTAATATGCAGCAATTTTGAGTGAAGCAGGAGCAGATTGGCAGATAGACAAATAGACAGATACATAGATGGATTCAACCTATATTTTTCCACTCTTTCTCTTGCACTTAATGGGTAATCAGTGGACTTCTCACTGCACTTGTCTGTTGGTTCTACAAAAGTGAATTACCTCTGTTGACAGTTAAAATGGCTACGACTTGGGGAAAAAAAAAGAGAGAAGGCATCATCCTTCTTCCTTGTGACTTCCATTCGCCTCTGCGTTCCTGAAAGTGATAGGACGCAGAGTGTTTTTTGCTTACTCATCAATATTTCAGAGCACTACACATGGAATGCTCCAGTGACTTTGAATATAGGGCCCGCGCGTACACCTCTTCTCTCTTCCTTAGTGATATGACATCGAGTAATGCGCAGTGAAAGTTGAAAAACCAGTGCATCAAGGTCCCCACCCACCCACCTAATAAAATCAGAGAAAATTGCTGGAAGATGTTGGTGCTTTAAAGTCGAGGGGAAGGAAACATGGAGATAATATAGGATATATGAAGAGGATTGGTTTGGAAGGTAGTAGTTCTAGTGGGGCTAAAGGCTAAGCATTTGTCATGGAGGATCTGTATTGCATGCATATACTATTTGCACACTGAGACACTGAGGTGCATTCGTGCAAAGCTACAGGGAGTTACACATGCAAATTGACAGTGAAATCAAACTTATCTAGTGCACAGACAATTCATCTTTGAAAGTGGCCTGCCAGACAGAACATTGTACATTGGAAAAATCCTCTGCGTGGCTGAAAATTAAGGGGGAAATGCATATTTTAAATAATTCTGTGTACTGCAAGTGTTTCAATTGTGTACAGTTTTTAGTGCGTGTCAGTGCTTGGCAATGTGCATGTGCCTGTAACCAAGTGTACACCACATGGATGTGCATGTGTGCTCCTGTGTCAGTTTAAGCAGAGAGTCCATTTATCAAGGACAAAAGGGCCCCAAAGTGTCAGAGACTAATGGACGTGGCTCCGTCCTCTCTCTCCCCCCGTTGTGATCATCCTCAGAAATTAATTAGAAATAACGAATAGATGGTCTTTTTTCACTCCACTCTCATTTATTACAATCGTAATTGCTCTTCCCTCATTGTAGGTTAAGTCTTTAAACACTGTCTTACATCAAGACATGCTCCTCATTGCCATCTATAATTCATGATATACTTTGCACCAAGCAAAGCTGTTAAATATTTAGTGAATCATTGCCTTAAACTTAATCACCCTCTGATAAATGCATGTGTTTTTCCCCCCTCACTCTCCCCCTCTTGCTTTAAGCTCCCCAATCAAGAGGATACACACTTGAACTAGTTGTATAATCTATTTTTAATTTCTCCATCAGAAATTAACATAATACAACTTAGCATAATGTATTAATTACAGTACATTGTTAAGTGCTACATTATGTTTCTGTGAAACAAGCTATTATCTTTGTACTTCATGAAGTATTAAATCTAATCCATATTTAACGAATGCTTAAACATTAATTTGCTAGACTTGCTGCTAATGTCGTTTCTCATCAAACTCACTTCTCCCGCAACTATTAACTAGTGTTAACTCTGAAAAGTGTTACGACCTTCACCACTTGTGTTTAAAAATAAAACTGATGGGATAACATTTCAAGTAACTTACTATTCATAAAAGAGAAAAGGCATTGGCTGAACTGAACTACATAGCATCTATATCTCGTGAATTTTCTTTATGTTATCGAACATATCTTTGTGTTGGTTTCTGGCTCTTTTTTTTTTTGCATTTTAATGCAACTGTGATAACAATGTATCCACTCCAGTTCTGCTTTCTGTTATCATGGGAAAAAATGATTTTATTTTAATATTACTATGAATAAAGTTTAGTACTGTAACATTGTAAATTGGGTCTAGAAAAGCCAAGAAGTTGACTGAATAGTTAAAATGTTCAGTCCACTGGAAATGTTTACAAGGGATCAGCGGCTTCAGTGTACTGCTCAGGATCAGTATCATACTTCTGACTTCCTGTTTTGACTTGCTGATGTACATCCTGACTGCCTGTCATTGGTGGTGAGATAATAGGCGGGTACCATAAACAGTCTTTCACATTATCATAAAATCACAGATGTAAATACATACACATTCTTTCAACACCATCTCCCCTCTCTCAGAAGACAAGAGTACATCTTTAGGTTCTAAACATCCCATTTGAATGCACCTTCCTCTTTCTTTTTTCTTGTCTTTCCTCCCTCCCTTTGCATCTCTCTTTCCCTCTCTCTGAGGCACGCCATCTTCCTGATGTTTAATTCATCACGCTTTTCCATCATCCTTCCACCTCTCTCCACGGCTCTGTCAGGTAACAAACAATGAGTTTTTGATGTGAATAATTTAATGCGTGTACTGCAAATGCCGGCGCTCCGCATTACCCATGCTGCACACTCGGCTGTCATTAAGACACCTGATTTCCCCCAAGATTCCTCTCCCCGCCTCAGAGATGAAAAGGTAACACACATGTCGAAATTTCTCCCCCTTTTACATCTAGGGAGGAAGACTATATTTTTAGACAGGCTAAATGAGACAATGACAGCGGTAAGCAGTGAAAAGAGAGGTGAGAGAAAGACAGACAGAAAGAAAGCAAAGGAGAGAGCGAAATGAAGAGGAGGGGTGGAGAGAGTGTGACTGTTTCGTCGTACATATTTTCTTTTTCTCTTGCTCTCACCCGATGTCGCAGCATCAAACACTAACCCTGCTTTCAAAAGCCGGCGGAAGCATTGATTCAATATTTTCTCCCCCGTGTTGCTGTGATCCTGAAACTGCTCTCTGGCTAGATCTAGACACACGGAGGGAAAATGACGATGGCGACATCAAATGTAAGCGTGTTGTGGATAATAACAGACGCAGCCTGGTTTCTTTCACTCCTGTTTTTCCTTTGCTTTTTGCACTAACATCACTCCCTCTTTGCTGAACCTCTGGATATAATACATACTATGAACTCTATGCATATGTTGTTGTGATATCAAATGCAACAATTAATGACTCAGACCCTTCCCACATTATTGATAACTGGACTGTATTCATCTCCAATATAATATCTGTACGCCTTATCTGTCTTCACACCAGAGAAAAGAACGAAGAAGGAAATGGAGAGCAGTGGTGGTGATAGTATAGGAGCAGCAGTATTATGTGAATTACAGCAGCAGGGCCAATACAGACTCATCTATCCTATTCAGTCCGCTTCCCGGCCATTCTGCAGACAGACAATCAGTGCACACTGGGACTGGCGAATGAGGATCACCTCTACTGGCAGCAGGGTCCTCCGTTTCATTAAAAAGGATTAAAAAAAAAAAAAGGGGGGGGGGGTGA
>JAPTYQ010000014.1:25238623-25254125 GCA_029814465.1 Ostorhinchus cyanosoma
AAGAAAGAAAGAAAGAAAGAAAGAAAGAAAGAAAGAAAGAAAGAAAGAAAGAAAGAAAGAAAGAAAGAAAGAACACTACAATACTTTTTTTTTTTTCCAAAGTAAGGTTTAGGGGGCTTCTCTATTTATTTGTTTATTCAGCTGTTTATTTCTTCTCTCAAGTAAGTCAACTACCTAGAAATGGAAGTTGGTCTGGAAGCTACAGTGTTGTATGAGGGAGTAAATAAAAAACAGGACTAAAACCCCTGGAACAGGATTTCTGATTTGCATTTTTTTCCCTAAATATTCTTGACGTGTGATCTAGAAAACAGCTCTATAAGAAATACCACTATTCCCTCCTTCATGACAGTTCAGTGTACCTAGAGCTGCCGACACATACTAAACTCCATAAAAAGCTTTACTGAATATGCTTTTTACCCATAGGACTCATTTTAAAGCCTCAGCTTTTGAATTATATTGTGAAAACATCTGATCTCCACAAAGACAACCCAAAATGAGCTCTGGTCTTACAGCAGGTTTAAAATCATGGTCACAGCTTTATGTCTGCTTTAGGGGCTGCTGACAGGCTATGAACTGACGAGTAAGTCCTACCGAACGGCACCAGAAGAAGCTACACAAGTGGCACATTTAAAAATGGTCTAAAATTGAGATTACTTACATTCGGCAGCAGACCATCAAAGTAGCCAGCACTGAAACACACTGCCCTCTCTTGTCATCACCCTTTTTTCCTCCCACTTTTTCTTACGTCTTTACCAGCTCTTCAACCTCCATATGTGTGAAACTAGCATGGCAATAAGGCTATATTATATTAACCTTCCAATCGGAAGATATTATGGTAATAGCTTTTGGCACAATTGGAAGTTCCAGGATCAGTTGCAACTCTGAACCTTCCATCTGTTATGCAACTTAGGTGAAGATAGTGTTGAAATTTTAAAACCCCTGAAACACTGGCTGCAGTACTGTATGTAATACTTCTATCAGAGATTATAATTAGTGGATACAAGGTATGTTTTTGCTACAAGATTTAAAATGGAAAAACTGCAGCACTAAATGTCCGATTTTGACCTCTGCCAAGAAGGTTGTGTGATTACTCCTGTCTGGAAGGGCCAGGCATCGACCAAGGACAAACTCATTACATTTTGGAGCTGGTCCAGGAAAAGGTGTGTAGGCTGGACTTCTATAAAAATTCTTCTAACATGTGTGTATGATGGAATAACAGGACATGAGGGACCTTGGCGGAGGTATGTGATCTCTGGGCTGCCCTTCTAGTTCACTTTTGCCCACTCCATTCACTCCTCTCCATCGTCTACCCCCTCCAATGAGTCGATATAATCACTTCTGTCATTACATGATTGTCTCCCAGCACAGAACAAGGCCATGGTGTACTAATTTTTCATAAGCAACAAAACAGAGCAGTGTGTATTGTCCTCATCATGGCCAGTGCGCAGTAAAATCAATAATGACAGGGCACATAAAGCTCAGCCAAGGCCCTCTGAAACCTCGTTAGTCTAAATACCTCCAGGAGATATGTGCTAATAAATGAAAATAAAATTAACAGCACCCACTCTAGCTCCATTGGACTCTGATCTGACCATTGTAAGAACATACCCCACAGTGTTTTAAAACTATCCTGCTTAATTATATTTTCTAATGTGCAGAGTAGGGTGAAATTAGAAGCATACTAAACTGAATAAGCCATAATTGACCATGTTTTTCTTCTTCTCTCCCAGTTGCTTTGGGTTAAAAAATAAATCATACAACCTTTGAACCACCCCCATAGGTTCCTGGAGGCCAGTGATTTGGGGTGTGTGTGGAGAGGTGTGTACATGACATGAATGCACGTGTTTATGTGTGTGGGAAATTTAATGATCAGACTATAAAAATACATAAGTAAACAAATTTATCAGATGGATAACTCAACCAAGAAGAGTCACAAAAATATACAATTTCAACTAATGTTGTTGAATACATCAAGCGCTGATTTTAATGTGCTCAAAATGAAAGCTCTGAAACCAGACCCCCATTGAAGTGGCGCAATTATGAAACATCAGTCTAATTTTCACAGTAATACAAGACTTAAACATTGCATTTTATGTTTTCATTCATAATTACAAGGTCTAGTTCATAGTTGCCTACGTATGTAAACCCTGTTCATTGTAGTCAGAGCGTAACATGTACATATAAAAACATACACAGAAAGACCTGAAAAGACATTGAGATCAGAAATTAATGCTGAAGGGCTATGATTACAGTGAAAAATATGGGTGACGCAATTCTGTTACTGCAGATTAAAAATGCATTTATAATAAGCAAACATGAGAATAAAATGGTGTTAGATTATCATGACCAGAGGGAGATCAGGCTGAAATCAGGTGAAGTAGATGGTGTGGTACGAGAAATGGTAAAGCACAATGGTGCACTTGATTGTGCTGTTATGGTTGTTGTGTTATGGGTACTTAAAATAGTCTAATAGTTATAACTTGGTTTTATTTGGTTATAATGTGAATGCGCTTGATGCGTACACATATAAAGTGCTTTGAAATCCAGGAAATGCTACAACATGTTCACTGGTGCTTATATGAAGGCCTGTTTGTGTGATGTGTCTATCTGTGTTTGTGTGCATCCATGCACTCATGTCACTGTGTGTTAGTGTAGTTAATGCAAAAGCTTGATTTGTCTGTCCTCCCCAGGGGGAAATAATTGACCAGTCACTCTGGTCTCTTGCTGAGAGTTCAGACGGTCTAAATGTTGTGCTCAAGTGTCTAGACTGGAGTGGACTTTTCAAAGGGAATTAGAGAGCTTTTCAGCCACCAAATCACTGTAGAAATGTAGTCAGACAGGCTAATCAAAGGTACTCACTGCTTCTTCTTCTTCTTCTTCTGGAAGTTTCTGCTACTTCACTTAAGCTTCCTCACACTAGCCTTCATCTTAGCTTTGCTTTTGTTTTCATTTCCTTTCTTTTGTTATGCTTGTCTAGATCCTTCTCCTTGCATGCATGTTCATGTATCTTCTTTTTCATTAAATGTATTTCCAACTCCCTTTACCTGTGCCTGACAGACTGATTATGTCTCTTCCCTCTTACACCTTCTGCTTTGTTTGTATGTAGCTCTATGTGGAATTCGTCACAGTTTTAACACTTGTCAGTGAGACCTGTCGGAAAAATATGGATGGAAGCTATAGGAGAGAGGTGTGAATTTTGAGTGCTTTGGGTGTGTATGTGTGAGTAGGTGAATGTGCATGCTGATGTGTGGGCCTGGCATGTGTGTGTTGACCATGGAGGTATACCACGGGCCATTAGAACCGGCCCAGTGCGCCTACGAAATTGCCTCTGGGTGTGGGGGTGCTCACAATGTTCTGGACCATTAGCTCAAATAAGTCACAGCCAAAACTCTTAGTATCTGTCTCACTGGCCAAATGACAAACTGTGCATCCTCCTAAATCCTCACTGCTACCAAACAGGCAGGAAGGGAGAGTGTGAAGCAGAGAGACAAAGGCCGAGTTTTCCTGCTAAAAGAACACTCTAATTAGTCTGTCGTAGAGATGATGTCGCCAAAATATGACCTACTGCCATAGATTCATACGTAATTCATTTTCATTCATTCATGCCACTTTAACATTGTTAGGACATTTATGAATTCTTTTACAAAGAGATTTGGGCTAATTTACCTACATTTATGTAGATATTCCAAAACTTTTTAGACTGCCTTTGACACATTCTGTCCTACTTCCCCGTTGTTTTGTTTTGGGTTGGGTTTTTTTTGGGGGGGGGGGTTGTGATTTAAAGGGTTTCCAGTGAATTCCTATTTTGGGTATTTTGATACAGAGGATATAATTTATGTATGTGTTTCTATAAGTTTATAGTATTTATCCTACCTGGATTCCATGCTTTCAATCAACGTAATCTGACCACATCTGACAATTTTATGTATGTGTGCATGCCAGTGGCTAGATCTTGCTACCCACAACCCCACTGGGCTGTCCAATAGACACACGCTAAGGAAGAAGATGTTTAGGGTATGGTGTAAATCATAAAAAACATCTCTCCCCTGAACACACACAGCCATATGGTCACACATACATACACCAGCTAGACAACTATTTGGAGCCACAGCTTTCTCATTGTTTATTCTGGCTTTCTCCCTTTCTTCTGTTGTCCTATAATTCATTTTTCATCTGCTCATCATGGTTGTCTGTCTGGGGCAGCAGGCACAGCAAGCACTGCTCTCTGTAAGGATATTGTGTTACTCTTATGTGCGTGGCTGGCACACAGACGCACACATACACTGCATAGTGCACTCACACAAACTCTCAGATGCATTGGAAAATTCACTTGTGTGGTCATTCTCACACTCACACATAAGAATCATCCTCCAGAGTAAATGAAGTCTTAGAATTCTTGAAGGTACCCCTAGTCAGAGACAGACTTTGTTTTATTCATCCTCCCATCCCCCTGTTATTCCCTCATTCTTCACCTCTTCACGTCAATTTTGCATGTGTTTACTCTTCCTTGTTGCCACCCCTTCACCTGACTCCTCACTGAGATCAGAGTTGTATCTGAATCCCCTCATGGGGACACAGAAGCACACAGCGCACAGAAATGACACATGCATGCAACTGAATGTAGTATACCTGAAGCGTGTTTCAACTAGTTTCATCATATCATACCATCACATTGCTTTATGTATGGGGGTCTGGGATGTTTGGCTTTTGTCCATCTGGGTGTTTGTATGTTTAGATATCTACAAGTAACTGGAGAGGGACATCATTATTATTACCCTTCAACATTTTTTCTTAGTCTGTCTCCTTCATCCAAAATAAGGTTAGATTTATTGGAATTATGGGATCTTTAATCAACAAAGTAGGTTGCATTCAACACGTACTTGTTTGTTTGTTAGACCCAGAAATGAACACTCAGTGACAGAAAGGAAAAGGTGCCTGTTTTATGTGCTACACAAAAAGACATCATAATTTAACCATGATTAAAAAAAAGAGTTGTTTACAGGTACTGTATGATGACATCTTAACAACCTCAGGGAAACATACAAGAACATGTATTATGGATGCGTCACAGCGGTATCTGTGTGGGAGAGACACAAGCTGTAACCAACTTCTCTTCCATGCTTGTGTATAATCAGACAGACTACTTAGAGAAAATAAATGGCAGAGACACAGCTGGATTAACTGTGTGGTCTCCAGTTCACAGTAGCTTTGTACTTTGTAGAACAAAGGGTGCCTTGCCTTAAAGTTTATTCGAATTATTCAGCTGTATTCATAAAGATATGGGTGCTGAGCTACGGTATATTAAGTTAAGCCATCAAAACCAATACATTTGGGACATGTAAGTTTAGTTTTTAACGATCATAAACATAAAAGTAATTAATAGAATACCTACTCATAACAAGTCTTACTTATTTACAAATTTCTTAACTCTCATTTATATAACCCAGGCGCTCGCACTCTTAAAAAACAATAAACCCTGAAACACCACAAAAAAAAGAATTGTTTGGCTAACTGTATGGAGAGTTCCACTTCCTGTTTGCTTCCTGTTTCCTAAATGGGGGTGATCAGAAGGGTTAAGGACATTGTGTGCAATATGATATTACATTGCTGACATTAAATTAACGTCTCAATACATTAATTCACTAATGCTATATTTAAAAAAAAAAATCTAACTAACACCATTTTATCATAATTATTACTGGATTTATTTTTCAGATGAGAGACTTCAGTGCGGAGACATAGACAGAACTCAAACAATCCATTTTGTTCGGTTCTGTGCATCTTAAAAATGTCAGGTTAATGTCACAATGTTCAGGTGATGCACAGCTTGTGGAAAATGGGTCTAATATTTGAGGCTTGGGTGACTTTTGAGCAAAACAATCTGTAAATCACTGTAATTTCTCCTAATAACTTAAATGGGACAGGATGTGCCACTAGTTTCCTAAAAATGTGTGATAGTGGCTAAATCTGGAAATAGGAAACCACCCTACAGTGAACTGACTTGATTATATATGTCTCTGGCAATGTATAAAGTAAAAGATCATGAAATAGTAAAACAAACAAAAAAAAATCTAAAAACCCAAGTAAATACACCCAGTACGTCTTGAAACTCTGCAGGATATGTTTGCAATAGGTTGAAAGGGCCATGCCTTGTGTGCATTGCCCAGAATCTTGTCTCTCAGGCAGAACTGTGCATCAAGTAAGAAGAGCAGAAAAAGGGGGGGTATTACCGGAGTCACTACTTATGAGAAATGCTGTTGGCTGGAGATACAGACTCACTATTTGAAGGTTGATGTCCAGAAACTTCCCCAAAATAGCAAAGGATAACAAGAGGATAATAGAAAATACAGGCAGGGGCCAGGGTCTGTGAAGGTAATTACATCAATACACACTGACACTAGGTCAAAAATAATGATTGAGAGGTATCATTGTATGATCTATAAAATGTTTTTTAAAGGAAAATGTTATAAACTTTAGCTTCAGCTTATAATGAATACATTTTCATTGAAGAGTGCTGCAGTTAAATTCATTAGGCACATTCGAGGCCGAACAGAGAAGTCGAGCGCTGAAGCTCTGACTTAGGAGTCAATCACATTAAGCCAGAGTTTTAACAGTTAAGACCTCTAACCACAAAAACAGCTTTGAGTCGGAAAATGTGTGTAAAACAGTGAGTCGAACCCCAGCCTCACCACCTCATTTGTCTTCGTCTCTCCGCCAATGGAACAATGGCTTTTGTTTAACCTTGTTTGATTTCCCTCTTAGCGCTGATCCCTTGACGAAGAGGGCTATTATTGGGCCTCTCAGAGAGGCATGTTTCACTAACGAGCGATCACTAATGAAGGCTTTGATGTAGGATTAATTACACTCCAAATTGAATGTCTAATTGCTTTTATTCCCTCCCGATGAAATATGCTCTGGCTGCCACTTCAATGCCATCTGTTGTAATTAGAAAAATTGAGGCGGAGAGGAGTAGAAGGGGGAGGGAGGAGGGCAGAGGGTGGGATTGTTAGGTGCAATAGATAAGACCTTTTTCAGTCAGCAAAGTTTATTCTATTGTCCTGTTAACAGATTATGTCTTTTGCATTACAAATATCTCCCTTTCTGTCACCTCCTCTCCTCCTCCTCCTCCTCATCTCTTCTCCCTCTGCCTTTGCTTTCACCTCTCTGATAGATGATGCGAGGTTATCTGCTTCCCCTTGCTAATTGCATCCTCTGATGAGTTTAGGCAAACACATTAGCTAATTGCATTTGTGCTTCTCAGACACCGCCTGATTGATAAAGTGCATATGAAGCTGAATCTTTGCACTGTTTGGTTATTCATCTAAATGGCAAGGAACATAAACATGAGCGCACGCATACACAAGAGGGAAAGCAGAAATGACAGAGTGTGATTGATGTTGTGTTTTAAGAGATTGTTTCTGATCTCATTAAAAACCATTGATTTCATTTAACTGTTTTTATTCAGTTCAGCCTGCATGTCAAATGAAAAACATAAGTTCAAATTCATGTTGGCAAGTTTCCCTGTTTGTTCTGACATCAGGACAATAAATGCATCTAAGCTTCCCAAGTGTCTAAGACTGAGTCAGCTGTAAAAGGGTGTTTAGACATGACAATTACCCTAACCGTATCTTTATGAAAGAAATTGCTGATCTAGGTTGCCAAGTCTGTCTGGTTAATGTTTAATCTGTTTAATCCTGGGCCATTTGTTCCTAGTCAGAATCATTTCAACACAGCACCAAACAAGTTGCGATTGGAATCAGCATAGGTAAGACCAGATTCATAGTCATCGCTTCATAATGCAACCTTTATTTTTGCGCTTTTCTTTCAGTGAATTTTAGTGGTAGAGAAATTATACTTGTACTTTTGGATCTACTTAGTGTTAGCTTAGCAGTGCACACAGATTGTCACAGTCTTTTGTTTGAAGAAATAATTCATGACATACACTGGTCTCGAACTATTAGACTGTTTTAGATATTTGCCCATTTAAGTCCTTGTTTTGATTGTGTTCAATTGTCTGTCAGTCAGTTTTGTTGAGCTTTCAGCTGACATTCTTCTGGTTACATGGATGTATAGAATGTGGGCCCTTAAGAGGCTACTCAGGCTGAGACCTACTTGACCAGGTCTTGTAGCTCATTGCGGCTCAAGCCTTATTCTCCAACACCACTTTTTCTAAAAAGATATTTCCCATTGGGTCATGATGGCTATGATAACATAAGTTCTACCAGCTTCCATCTAGACCACCAACTGATTCCTTGTGGTTTATATCGTTAAGTTGCTTTTCACCAAACGGTTACTCTGGTTTTTCTATTTTATAAAGTAACTCCATTAAATCTGTGTGTGTATTTATTTATGAATAGTTTTTAATCATGATTGTTGCGCTGACAAAAACCTGAATGTTGAGAAAACATCAGTCCAGTCGTTCTAATGGTTCAGCACAAATTCAGCTTAATTTTACTGAGATTTTTTGCTTTTTCTGTTGAAAAGACCTTATAAAAGATAGTTCATTCTTCCACTTTCTTTGTAACTTTGGAAACCTCACTGCGTCACACAAAGGTCCCTGTCAGTTTCTATGACCAGGTGCCAGCTTAGATTCTTCATTAGATGCTGAGCCTGTTGACATGTCTTCTTTGCCTGTTGCCAGTTCGCTTAAACCCCTCTGAAAAAACACATCTGGGCTATGCCATCATTATAACAATACAGTAGCCCATGTTGAGGGCCAATAGGTGGGCCATAAGGCTATTATGTTCTATAATGGTATTATGTTCTTGAGCTCGCATTAGCATCCCAGTGAATGGACGTGTGGCAGGTGTGCTTTGTAGCAGCACACTGGCTCTGTCCGATAAGACAATGACACAATATGACGAGAAACAACGCTGGGTGTCAGCAATTGTCCTCATAGAAAAGATGACACAGTTGTCAATAGCCATGTTCAGTGTGTGTGTATGTGTGTGAGAGTGTGTGTGTGTGTGTGTGTGTGTGTGTGTGTGTGTGCGCGTGTGCCTGAATGTGTGTGTTAAAAGGACTCCCCTAGGAGCAAATGGCTTTAAGCAACACAAGCAGCTGATCAATACATCAATATTCAGCTTAGGAGGTCTGATGACACACACATTTATACACACACTCGCAAACAGTCAAATACACATGCAAGTGCACACTTATGCCTGGAGAGCCACACACACACACACACACACACACACACACTTGAGGCTTTCTAGTGTGTGACCCATAGCTAATCAATTTTTCGCCGCATGATAGGGACGCCACGCGCCGCCATCATCACTGCTGCATCATTATACTGTGGCGCACATGCACACGGATTATAATAGGTAATAATCTACAAAGACAAACACATCTGTGAATAGTATCTGTTGTACTTTTTGCAAGAGACAGGTATATATATATATATATATATATATATACATGCTTATAAAAACTCATACATGAAAAGACAGGTATTCATGTTACAGACACGCAGGTACAAACACACACACACACACACACACACACACACACACACACACACACACACACACATCTTCTGACCTCACCCCTGCAGCTAGAGCATATTGGATGGATGTCAGCTTGTGGCAGCGTATGTATTGTGGTTATTGTTATTCTAATGACTGACTGAAACAACAGTATGGAAACCAGAAGAGATGGAGCTTGTGCCTTCAGATAATCCCTCTGTCCGTGCTACACACACCAATTGGTCACAGTTAGGGGTCTGCCAAGTCAGATAGCAAACCACGCACACGGTTGTTTAGATGTATGGACCTATACGGGTGGGTTGCGTGTGTCTAAGTAAGTAGAGGGGACGGTCATATACCATAGGTCAACAACATGTTCATTTGTTTGTCTATGTATAATACAACAACTTCACTTCATATGATCAAATTTTTCTTATTTGTGAAACAAGAAAACTAATTTAACACGGGCAAATAGTGTTGGTCAATACACCTGATGAACAGCTATACAGCTTTCATTTTCTGTAAGGTATGAATACAGTAGCAACACAAAAACAAGACAATGGCACACTGCAGATGCTCATCCGCATGGAACATATTTACTTCACTGGATAACTCCATTATGATGTGAATACACTAAAAGAAATAAATGACCATCAAATATGGCAAACTTAGAAAAGAAAATACGTGTGCACAGGTTTTTAAGGTCACAGATTTGGTAGAATTAAATATAGCTCAATAAATGTATAAAGCGAGAAATTGTTTACTTTCTGAAAATATTCTGAAAAGACTCTCAGACAGAAAAGGGAATTATAACTTGCAAGGAAAATAGTATTAAAAAGATTTTGTTTGGACCACTCTGTGCTTGAATTTGAGTGAATTACAGCAAACAGCTTAGGGGTTGAACTTAAAGTATAAATGCATGTATAAGTGTTCATTTGTTCATTCCACCTCCTTTTTGGACATGCAGCATTACGCACATAGATGCTTCATATCATGAGAATTTGTTGTGTATGCTCTGACTAATTCTTTATTTTTTCTTTTTATTTTCTTGTATTTTTTAAACAAATAAATTAAACAAAATACAAAACTGTTGATGTTCTGCAACTGTTTCATGTGTACTAATTACTTTATATATATTACAGCATTTTGTGGGGCCTAGAAACCCTCAAATGGATAAAAAAATTGTACAAGATTAAATTAAAATGCTTTTATATTAAGAAGAAAAAATCTTTAGAAAAAAAAGGATCTTAAAAAATACCAATACAAATACAGATATAAATATATACCAATTCAACTTTTGATACTGTCTACCAATAATATGTTAAAATTAGATAAAGTAGGTCCTTGATGTTAATATAAATCAATGTTTCTGTCATTTGGCTGAACTGATCTTTCCAACTGTACATTTTTTGCTTTAATTGCTCTGTGCTGTTACGGGGTAGATGTGAACTTGTTTATTTAACAGTTGTTTCTCTGCCTCCCCCTTTCATGAGTACATACACATCCAATTCACACAGTACACTCTGTACACAAACCCATTCAGTGAAGTAAACATAATCCAATTGCATATCTGGCTAACACGATTCAATTACACAGAGGCATTTAAACCAATCACTCCCATGGTCTTCATTCATATCAGTGACATCATTCTGACCATTTGTGGCACCACTTAGGCAGTAATGAGCCAAATGAAAACGGAAATGTGGCACTGAGAACATCACAACAGGCTTTTGGAGGGTTAACGAGTTAAATGGGGTTTCTGTTTTTATTGTTCACATTAATTGACTCGCGCATCTCTCAAACAAATAGATGAGGGCTGCATTACTGATGTTCATAAGCACTTTGTAACTTACTTGCGCTGCTGTCTCTGGCGTAAAAGCAGTCATAGGATAAAAATGTATGATGTAAAACTGGCATACTATACTCACAACAGAACTAATTATACGTGGGAGATGATCAAGAGCCATTTAGTTTGATCCATGATGTAAGCCTGGGGTTAAAAATGTAAAATCCACCACACACAGTAAACAACTCTATGGCCTGAAATGAGGTCAGTAGAAAAGAGCCTTAGTGTAATTAGTTTTTTTTTTTTCCTTTTTTTTTTTTTTTTAACTTCTGATGTTAACATAAAATTCAAATTCTGGCCACATCACTGAACTTCCCCAAAGTTGTCAAGAAAATTTATTGTTATGTGGTTTATATCTTGACCTTATTTAACATACACAGACAAAAGCAGAGCAAAGCACGGAAAATACATCTCAGCTGTCAACACACTTTAAAATGGCAACAGTTATTAACTTTGAAATGTTAAAAGGCACAGCCGTATGCAGAATTACTGTACAGTAAGTGGTTTCATCACTTAAGTGAACGTTAATTGTACCCTGCCTGTATGGCTTGTGGATTTGCATTGCTTTGTTTTCCACAATGATTGACCAGCCACTGAGCGACACTCAAAAACGGCATGAGGTGATTTTGGAGCAATAAAAAAGGCAAAACATTAAAACCTTGGCACTAATCCACTGATTCCCTCAAGGAGAGATGGCGATTATAATGGCTGAAAAGTAATGAAAATAATTCCAGCAAAGTTTAACCTTTTTAAAGGGATTAACCTTTCAGAGGTCATTTGACATGAGCTTTATTCCTGAGAGAGCAGCTGGATGCTTTATTTATGAGCCAAAGTAAATAATCATGCATGTCTTACTTTTTTAAAAATTGCATTTAGTATTAGAGGATCATATATAATACACAAAAACGTCACCACCAATATCAAAAGCAGAAATACAGGATGTGTACAGGTTCTGTGGGGGGTGTTTTCGTGAGAGATGATCAGTAATATCAGACATACATTTACTGATCACAGCTTGTGAGCTTACACTCTGTATTCCTGTTGTTTTAATCTTTATGCTTGTAATAAAATAACAAAATCAAAATCATACACCATCTTAAATGTATATTCTTTCATTTGCTTATGTGTTTAGTTATATAATGAACATGGTGATTTAGGCAATGTCAAAACCCATCAAAAACAATAGCTATGCAATCAAGTACTAACTCTTGTGTGTATCCTGTGACTAAAAGAGACAGAAAAGAAAACATGGAATGCTTAAAAGCACTGTTTTTGTCACTGCCATAGCTATTGATGTAAGGAATTCAGTGATTTTGGCTCTGAAATTAAACTCTTATGACCTATTTTTGTTGTTTATTATTATATTTGTCCAAACAAATGTACCTTTAGTTGTACCAGGCATTAAAATGAACAAGAAATTGTAGAAAACAAAGGTGGTCTAATATTTTTTTCTGCGACTGTACTGCATCACTCAATGCTGTCTTTCACAGAGCCAAAAAAAAAAGTATTTTATGTATCTATGTTGCTCTATTGGGCCCTGTGTAAACTATAAGTGTGACCCCATCCGAGGCAGCAGCCATACAAAAGAAGCAGGCAACCCATAATAGACAGAAATCTTAGCTTTTAATTGGGTTTATGTAAGCCATAAACTTACAGACAGATTGCATGGTCCCATGCTTTCTTCCTGGCTTTTGAGGACTAAACTCTAAGGCATTGAAACATCAGTTGAACTATGTTTTTTGGTTTCAGTACATCACTTGCCCAATCACATAGCTCCTTTCACTTTAAAGTTCCATCAAAAGACTTTCTTTGATATATTTTGATGTATGGGTCAGCCTGTACCCAGGCCTTTCAAGGTGGAAAAGAGAAGTATGTGTTTTCAAACTTCACACATCATACATGATACTGCAGATCCGTTCATTCCCATTTGCTTGAACTTGTAAGACATGGCCAGATATTGAGAATTAATAATTGTAGCTTCTTTTTTCCCTACCAGTATATTATTGTTTAGAGGACTGTAGCTGTGTCGTAGTCATTTTTCACACATGCTGACATAAACGTGTCTATGTGTTTTTCTGTTCAACTTCACGCAAACCACCACATCACAGACAACGCAAGCAGATGAATCAGATAAAAAAAATAAAATAAAAAAAAGACAAAAGACTGCATGATATTAGCCGAGGTGACAACAAAGAAGAGGGTGGCTGCAGTGGAAAGAAAAGACTTAAATCTAATATCAATCATGGTATTACTGCATGTATAACTAATCGACAGACTACGTCATATAGCTATAATAAACATCTGCACCATTTGCTATAAAAGGCAAAATCAGCTATGTTGAAGAACAGCACTGTTGCACTAATATATACCATTTATATTCCAATTCAAATGACTGATTTTACAGTAATCTAAACCTGTCACAGCACTATACTCATCCATTCATCTCCTCCTCTACTATATCTGACATTTCATCCATCTTCTTCACCGTTTTCATCTGAATATCACCTAGGATGTGACCAACGGAAAATATAGATCGCAGTGTCCATAATGTGTCCCCTTACGTGTATTAATCAACTCTATTGACCTCACTTTCTCTCTGCACGCTACTCCAATTGTTTGTTTACCATTAGGGGCGAGTGTCTTGGTTGTTCAATAGCCCACCTCCATCTGCATTTAAACAATGAAACTATCAGCAAGGTAACAAGAGTGGGGACAGCAGCTCAATACTGCTATGAGAGGTCTCCAATAATCAGCTGTGTTGGAGGCAGGCGGGACGCAGGCAAATACAAGCAAGGAGTATTGACAGGCGCTTGCTGCCTTCAATCAGCTTATATCTACTGGCAGGGAAATCGGCCGCACTCTGCATGGACCCAGAATTATCACTGATGAAGACATCAGTTGGAAGAAAGAGAGTTAAGGGAATGAGAGGAAATGTGGAAGGAGGGGGAGGCAGGTATAATGAAGGGAAGCTGAGGTTCTTCTGCGACTGAAGTAATACGAGACCATTTTGGGCTTATTATAACTTGAATGTAAAGGCTGGGGATGTATGGACAAAAAATTGTCTGGATGATACACAGATTGAATCGATTTTGTCACCTAACATCCACACCTGAACAAGCAAACAGGTTGCACTTAGGGAAATCTCTAAAGGAAAAATCTAGATTTTGGTTAAATAAATAAATAACAAAAATGAGAAAGCAAAAACCAGACTAACGCAATAATTCAATATATTTTTTTTAGCATACTTGGATACATAGTTAGAGTTATGACCAATAACTATCAAGAAACACAACTGACCACTGAAACAGTCAAATAACAATAGAGGATCAAGCCCCCAGGTTTACCCAAATATTATTATGAATGTGCATATTCATCTGTCTTAGTTTGACAGATACTCTCATAAATCTATAATCTCAATATGTCTGTACTATATCGGCACCTTTGGATATAGAATGTACATCAGCATTATACTCGCGATACTTTGGAACGTTGTCTCTTAGATATTCTATTTATAATTGAAACTATTTAACAATGTTCAGTACTGAGAGAACGTAGCCAGGGTTAGGGAAAGATACAAAGCCTCTTTTCTTTTCCTAACCGCATTAAAGTGTTTTTACTGCTTAAACCTGAAAACGTACAAGATGTGAACATCATGCTCTAGTGACAAAGTTCTCAATTTTGTTTATCCACTTCAATGAGCTCTTGTATAGTGAGGGAAATAAAAGGGAAAAAGATCCTTTAATAACCCATTTCCTTGAGATTCCAACTGTATTTATCCTGTAGAAACATAAAAATTTAGATTATAAACGAGTTGAACTACCATGTCCAAATAAAGTAGACAGATTATCTAGCCATCCAGTCTGGCTGTTTGCACACATTTCTTGATTTTTTCCTTGTCCACTTTGACGTGGACGTATCAAATCTTTACAATAACTGTTTAATCCTCTTCTGTGTTTCAGGGAAGTCTTTGTTTGTACACTGTGTTAAAAAGAGTTAGTGAATTAAATCAAAGGCTTTCTCCAAGTTCTGCATCAGTACAGTAAATACACTGTCCATCATTACCGTAGATTCCTCTTGAATGTTGAAAAGATGAGATCAGTCCAAGCCTGTCTGATATGTACACACACACACACACACACACACACACACACACACACACACACACACACACACACACACACACACACAC
>JAPTYQ010000014.1:25259631-25292277 GCA_029814465.1 Ostorhinchus cyanosoma
TGTGTGTGTGTGTGTGTGTGTGTGTGTGTGTGTGTGTGTGTGTGTGTGTGTGTGTGTGTGTGTGTGTGTTAGAGCATCGTGCATCTGCGTGTCTGTTTGTTCTAGGAACCTAAATACCACAATCTGCATTTGGCAGGAGATGGGTCAGCCTTGAGGACTATTCTCTCTCTCTTTGTTTTTAATTCCTCATCTTGCTCTCTGTGATGTCTTAACTTATCTCATTATTTGTGTAGTAGGAAGTCCATTAAGGTTCTGTGGCTTTGGCTGAGTCGAGTGAGAGATCACAGGGCTAAGAGACAGAGACTGCCATTAAAATACCTCAGTACTCACTGCCATGTGACAAATGGCTTCACACACTATCATGTGTTTAGATTCACCAGAAAACCCAGATGCTGCTAATGCTTTAATTACTGCTGCTTTATGTCACCATGTTATCATATTTAAAAGTTACATTGGAAAACCTATATATGCTCTTGAGCAAAATATCAAACCTTGACTTATTAATAAGAATAGTATAATTATTTGTTTCTTTCTAGGTCTTGACTACATTGCAGAGTGAAACATCACATATTTACGTGTAGCTCACACTGATATCAAAGACAAATGCACGTAGGAAATTCAATACACTAATGTTAGAATAAGAAATTTGAAGAATAGGGAGATAACATAATTGCATCTTCACTACTGCTGATTGCTGCAAAATCTCTGCAAAATTAGCAAAAAAAACAGGATGGAGTAAAACACCAAACTAGAGTGGGATATCATAGGCCTCTAATGAAGCCAAGGATGTTTAAGCATTTTACTGTCCAAAATGAAAGGAACTGCTTATACTTATTAGTTAGAAGAAAGATGGAAATGTTGCAGTAATTTTTTGTCATATTTTAGAAGTTTTAAGATTTTTTAACACTAATGAAAAAATGTTAATGGTATAATTATGAACCATGACATATTAGTACTTTGTGCTGTCTTGAATACAGTCTCTGCTATTTTGTGATCCAATAATAAATATGTGCTGGCTTATTCAAGAAATGCCTCAAATTCTCAGTGAATTTTCTTTCTTTAGTGCTATATCTGAAATGAAGGGCCCCATACAAGGTGTACTTAGACTAAAACTTTATGTTTGGCTTCAGACAACTATCAACTGTTTTATAAAATGAGTAATGTGGCTTTTATGGTTAGGGCTTAGTGGAACAATTACACAAGGTTTAAACAATGTATTAGAGCTTACACAAGCATAATTGTCATCTCTAACCTCCACATTCTAACAATAACCTCAGAAAAATCCTCAGCAGTAAACTTTGCCTCAAACCTTCAAAAAATATCCCACAATTAACTTGACAACAATGAGCTCCAACAAAAATGTTTTTCCTCATCATGTTATCACGGTAAGGACATTTGGTCCTCACAAAGCTATAAATATGAGAGCAAACAAACACACAGATAAACACCAGCATTGGGGGAAATAAATGATGCACCTGCATGCAGCATTGAAAATTCCTCCAGAGTTGGATGGATGCAAGGGCCTGCTACAGTCTGCATTTATTGTGTGGCTCAGGGGAGAGGGAGAGGAAAGAGAGTGAATAAAATGTGGGCAAGCACAGATTCATGTTAAAAATGACACAATTAGTTCAACTCTGAAGTGCGTGTTATTCGCGCATGGCTTCCCTTCTTAGACTCACATGAGGTGATCAGACAGGCAAATACTCCTAAGGCCTGATGTATAGTCAAATGAAACACACTCATATGCACACGTACACACGCACAAACAACAAAACTCCACGCTTAATACAGCAGCGCAGACACAGCATACTAAAATATAATCGCACCCCCTCACCCAATATCACACATAGACTTGCATAAACAGGACTAAAAGCTCCACTGTCTGTAATTTGTGATACAAAATTTTGCGCAAGGAAAAAAAAAAAAACATGCACAACACGTCCCATAAAAATAATGCAGTAACTACAGTGAATCACTGCTAGTGAGGAAAACACTGCTCTAATTCCAAAGCCTCTCACACTGAAAAATTGATCTTTATTTTCAGGGCAATGCACTTTGAAACAAAAGGGAAAAGGAACTTAATATGCAGGAAATGAAGAAATGAAAACTACAGTACACGGAGCACTTTGAGTTTGCTCTTTCAAAGCCGGGAGAAACGAGCGTTTGAATTTCCCACCCCCCCAAGAGAGAGCAAGGGAAAGGCAGGGCCTGATTTTATTAATTTCATCTGTAGTTATGTTTCTCCTGAATAAAACATTAATACTCCCAGGAACAAGGGAATAACAGAAACAGAAAGAAAGACAGCTGCTTCTCTTTTAATTAGCAAGCGCAACTCACTCTCGCTCTCCAGCTGTCCCAGCTAGCTATCTTTGTATCGCCCTTCAAGTGTTTCTCTGTCAATCAAGTCATCTTTCCCCTAACTAGAATAAAAAGGAACTCTTTGTCAACTTTAAAATCACAGCGTCTTACTTTACAATGAGATCTTAAAGTTGTACTCCATAAATAGTGCTAAAGAGTCTAATGTGCTACGCTGCAAAGAAAATATTCAAATTAGTTTGTGGTCCGTGAAAAGTTTGTTCATTTTCATGCTCATACACATTACTGTGAACGTATCCGCATTTCATAAACTCAAAACCAGCAGTTTTGGGTATATGTACTGACTTCATCGCCTGTGTAATTCCACTTTTAACACACTGCATTAGGTCAAATTATCCTCACTGGACACAGTTTGAATAGATGAAAGGATGCAAGTACATAGGAGAAAGAACAGAACTGAAAAAGTAATCCCAGTACTCAAGTGTAGAGGAATTCACAGCAAACCAATTAGTCTGTGTGAAAATATTACATGAATGTGACACTAATGCCACAGCAAATAAAACATAGTATAACATGAAGCCACTATAAAGTCGCTGTGTTATTGGATTGTTGTAGTGATATTTCTTTGGTAGATGCACACGTCCACTATCAATAAAACTGGTTTTCAGGATTTACTGTTTTCTGATATTTGATGCACTAACTAAAGTTACTAAGCCAGGCTAATAAAGTCTTCTGTTCCAGAGGCAAAAGGACAATGTATGGAAATAGCAGCCTAATAGTGCAACACCCAAAATCCATAAGTTCCATCCTGGCATAAAAGAGATCTCAGAGTTCATAATATTGAGCTATGGAATCAAGGGTCTCGAGAGCGCTTTTCAAGGGTGGTTGTGCCAGCTCTCACACTGTATGCACACACACACATTCACACGTATAGTCTCCTCTGCCTTGCCCCAGGGTGCAGCCAGTCTGAGATCACACTGGCAGGTTCACTTGTAAAGCTGCAGCTTTAGGCTTTCAGACAGAGAAAACTACAGACGGTCGCTGCTGCAGGTAGAAACACTGAGCTTGAGGAGTTTTATTCCAAAACAAGATATGCCCTGTTTGAAAATGTGTGACAAAATGATTGCTAGCATGAAAATGAAACTCACTTTTAAATGTTATTGATGTTACGTAGCCCTTTACCTATGGAAAAGTATCAAGCAAGTCTGCACAGAGGGCGAAGTGTAGCTTTTCATTTTGTCTACGTTTAATTTGCTAGTATCTGACACAACCTGGTGGAATGTACCCTTAGCACTTTCAGTCACTGTTGACTTTGATGATTACTTCTATTCATATTTTCTTTCCAATCTCAAGTTTACGTAACTCACCGTAGCATCCTTGTTTGTAGTTTTTATTAAATTCATCTAGATGTAACAAATGTGTGTAAACTTCTGTGGGGTGATTTTAGATTTAAAACGGTTAGAAAAAGTTATTTGTTTGCTTTACACCTTTGGGAAAGAAAAGGTGTTGGAAAGTGAACGTGTTACGAAGTGTTGAAAAAGAGAGTGGGAGAAGAGGAAAATGGATAGAAGTCTTGGGCGCAACGAGGGGTGAGAAAGTCCCACGAAGAGTGAAAGGCCTCTGTAATGATTGAGAGGGATTACCACAAAACTCAGTGGACTGGGAAAGAGAGAGAGAGAGTCAGACCATGAGGTAAAAGGAATATAAGTGAGAAAGAAAGTACTGTATGAAGGGCAAAAAGATGAGAAAGTAACAAAGTTGGTGTGTGTGGGTGTGTGTGTGTTTGGGGGACTAACTTAGAAATAAATTGATTCAATCAGTAAATGAAGCCATGCGTGGGTTATACACTACTGTAATGAAAATAATGCAGAGTGCTTAAAGGGATACTGTGACATTTGAAATTTCGGATGGTTATTTCACCTCACGTGGAACAGATCATAACAGGGGGCAAAAAGTCTATCGTATGGCATTAAAGTATTTTCCGCAAATTGCAGAATGAACCATTTAGTGCAAACTGCCACAAACTGCCAAGCCACAAATATTACTGAAGGTATTTTAAAGATATTCATTAATTACATAAAACATTAAAAAAAAAAAAAAGTACAAACAACACAAATTATTATGTCTTGGGTTACGTACCATTGGCCTGCAAAAAACTTGTTCAACTTTAAAATCAGGCAATAATGTAGAAAAATAAATCTAGTGCATCTATTTTTCTTGCATTTATCTAATTTTTTGTACTGCCACAACACTTGCCTTATAATGTTAGTGTAATGTGTATATGCAATTTTTAACTGATGTATAAAATACATATTTTTCAATTTTCCAAAAACAAAGTATTTATACATACTTATTCTAACGTTCTTTGCGAAAATTATGCTTTTTAGTTTATAGGAAAAAATAAAGATTTAATTGCTGAGGTGTATTCTTAATAGTTAATTGTTGTTTCTAACCTAACAGGCTTACTGTAATCAGAGTCTTGCATTTCTACAATGTCAGTAAATATTTTTTTTTGCTGGTTTTTGTTTTTACTACCGCTTTGCACTTGGTTTAGTTAACCAGTTTCGGTTCAGTTAGCGGATTTTACTTTTCATACAATACATAGCACATATTAGATCAAAATAATCTATGGTTGTGTTTTTGTGTTGTACAGAAAAGCTAGCAGCTTTATGCAACATAAATATAAATTATTGAATGTTGGGTATATATATCGTCTCTCCCTCCGAGCTGTGGTCTGTGTGTTTCTGTGGTCTACCTATGCCTCCTATTGGTCTGATCGCTGCAGTCCACAACAATCTCAGTCCTTTCATAGGAGACAGAGGGAGGAAGGGAGCCAGCCAGGAAAGACAGATGAGAGACAGGGAAAAACAGGGGAGAGAAGGGAGGAATGATGGTGAGTGACAGAGTGGGAGAGAATGAGGGGGGAAGGAAGAAAGGAGAAAGCCTGTGGGGGGGGTTGCGATAGGAAGAAATGGGGTGGGAGGAGGCGGAGGCGTGCAGGCTGGGAGGAAGGAAGGAAGATCTTATGAATGTTGACCACTGTCCCTCTACATAAATCTGCACATTAACTGCATCAAATAAGGCTCCCCATGTTTTCTCATCTTCTCCTCCCTCTCCCATCTCCCTTTTTCCTCCCTTTACTCTCATACATTTAGAACAAAACACACACAGAGACACACACCACCGCCGCCACCACCCCCAGTTGCCATCTCGCATCTGATTGGGCGATGTCATTTATAATGTCTGTCCACATCAGAGGACATTGTAGGGACCCCAGTCCTAACAACACTTCCCCCTGTCACGCCCCAGTGCCTGATGGGTAGAAATAAGCCAACCGCCAAGCCACGATGTCACATAGCTAATATCAACTGTGAATAATGACACATTGCTATTACAACTCCTCTGGTTCTCATCTGCCTGATAAATATTTTGTGGAATTTGAAAAACGCACTGGTGATGTTAATCTTGTTTCAAATAAATATGGTGCAAAGAAGGGGTAGGCATTGTTGCATTTGTTTCCTTGTATCCGTAGAAAGCTGACAGAGTTATGATAAATGAAAATCCAGACAAAAAGAGTTTCAGCACAATGTGCAAAAACATACAAAATGCAAAAATTCAAATCTGAAAGAAAAACATTACAACAGTGAAACTGATACGTGGCCTTAGACTTAAATGTGCATGTGTATGATGTATAATATTTAAGGAAATTAATGACAGCAAGTACGAGGGATGCTGAATCTACAATTTATAACAGGTACCAAATTTTTACTTTTTCATCTACTGTAAATGTAAGCAGCAAATTTTCATACATTAAAAAAAGCAGTCTAAAACCAGCATCTACTTGTAAAATAATGCTGCTATTTATTTACGAATATTCTAGTCTGACTACCAATTTTTTTATCAAGTTATTGATTTCTATTATTATTAAATGTACCAATACTTAATTTAAACTGCAGATACTGTAAAAATGCTGTCTTTATTTATTTTTAAGTAAGATATAATTATTTTAAAAATTCTAGATGCACAGAAGACAACACAGTTAATCGCATTAATATTCACTACATACAGATTCGATTAAAAGAAGCATGTAGCTTGCTGTTACTCTCCTGTATATTTCTGGCACATGAGTAGGACATGAAAGATTGAGTATGCGTTTGAAGCAGACGCCAGGGCCACCGACTCCCTCCCTGTTGCCGCTGCCACCTCCTCAAAGGCAGCTTGACTCCCACATGCAACTCGTGAACATTAAACGGGCCCAACAAAATACTAATGACCCTCTAGATTTCTGACCACACAAAAAGGGGGCAGCCACCAATTTGCATTGCCATTCTGGTGTTCAGTGGTGAGCGAGCAATCTCCATGTGTAATGAGTGTGTTGTTTGCCACTCTCTCCTCATGGTCAATAATTGCCAGCCTTGGAGCCTGAAGTGAGTCTATTTTAGGACGGAAACCCCCTGGTTCAAAAAGCTTAACTCTGCCATAAACACACTGACTTTTTTCTTTTTTTTTTACTCAGTCTCGCTCTCTTTCTCTCTCTGAGTAATCCCACTTTTGTTGGCTGTGAAGAGGAAGGTGAGGAGCAAGGGAGGGTGCTGAGGCTAAAGCTTAGGGACAGATTCACGTCACCAGAGATCAAGAGGGTCATCTCTCTTCCCTTGTCTAATCACATATATTTGGCCACTTTGTGTTGCTGGCCCTCGTACACAACGGCGGACATCTTAGAAACACACATAACACAGGTATTTAATTCACATGGTCACACATCATATGTAAGTCTACTGGATTGACTAGAAACAGTTGAGTTGATTGTTCGCCGGTCCCCAGGAGCTGCTTTATGCTAATGTTTGCATCGATGCCTACAAAGCCACCGCTGCTGTCCAAAGGCACATCAAGGAAATGAGAGTGCAGGCCAGGCCTTTGTATGCGCCGTGTACAATAAAAGGAGGATTTAGAGGCCTTGCCGGCCAACCGCAGGGGATGAACAAAATGAATGAAGTGAAGCGGAGTAGGGGTTGGGGTTGAGGACTCTGCCATGGCGGGTTGGGCTGGGGTGGGGGGACTAGCTAATGCAACCCCCCCCTTCCATAACCTCCCAGCCTACCCCGTCATTGCAGGACAGCCCATATATAACACAGACACGTTTGGTCTCTCCAAAAGGTCACAAAAGGGTAAAACTTAAGAGGAAAGATGAGAGCGCTGCTGTCATAAAAAAAGAAAAACGTGTGTAAGGGGGGAATAAGTGGCTATTCCTCTTAAGCCACAGATAAAATATTTCAGACTCAACGATGCAGTGTCCTGGCCACCAGGGGTCTGGATTTATTGCTGGGGTCAAAACTCAATGCAGATCAATAGTCAATCAGAGTTATCAAACACCAATTATATGAGGAGAATGTGCAGACGTGCTGCTCTGATTTATGATCCTAAATTTGTTATTTCTTAACACAATGTGGCTAAAGCCTAGCAGTCTGGGTATCTAAATATATTACCTTTTATTTGAGAAATGTTCCCTTTTATGGATTCATTTAATAGATTTTTGTGCAATTTAAAAAATCTATTGAAATGATTTTATTAAAATAATATTTGTTTGTTAATTTACTAATTAATTTGTGTATAATAAAAAAAGGAAAAACACTGTTTTCATTTTTACAAACAAACCTAGAATCAAAAAGCTGATTATATATTTTTGCGTTTCATTCAGCTTCTAAATAAACCTGAAGTAAAAGCCAAATGAAATGTGCCTCAACACAAACCAGAGATCTCACAGATCTGCTTTTTACAACAAAAAAAAATAAAATACTGAGGGGCTGCTGAAGAAATGTGGTGTAATGGAAGCACTTAATAGACATGAGAGGTTTATACTTGAAAGCCCCATCATCCCCCTTAATGCATATCCATTTGTTTATTGAACGGGGTCTTCATTAAAAACAAGTTGGAAGGGGGAAGAAAAATGAAAAATAACAATTATGTTGATGGCTTAAAAATCACATCAAAATTAAGATATTTATCACAAGTAAGTGCACTGCAATCCCCTAAGTGCTTAGTGACACAAGCAAAAACAAAAGCAACTCTCAACGAATCTCCTTTATTCCTCCTTTTTCTGCTTTGTTTCCATCCATTTCTTTTTTCAATCAGCTTGTCTGTTTTTGTTTGCCTTTTGCCTGCCATTTTTTCATGAGAAAGGGTCTAATTGCACCTGTAGTAGAGAAAAGACCAAACAGCGAATCACTTTGAGATTGAATTTTGAATTTCCTCTCGTTTTATTACTTTCTCTTTTAAATTTCAAGGGCGTTTGGACAAAGTGTCTATCTGTCAGGCAGTGAGGCTCTTGTTCCTTTTTCTCTCCACGGCTCCTGACGGCTTACAGCAAACCAAGATATGCATCTCCTGACCTGTATGTTAAATTCATAGTTTCACCAGTGACATCAGCATCAGCCCGGACAAACTGAAGAAGAAAAAAACGGTGGGTGTGGGGTGGGCCATGGGGTGATTTTTCTGCCCCCGTAACCATGACAACCCTCATCTCTAGAGTGTAGGAAGGGAAGGGATGGCGACTCACACTCAGGGAGATTCTGATGTCTGAGGTCCCTCTGATTTCTTTTGTTGTGCATTCATGTAAGTGTGTGTGGCTTTAATCCATTTGCTCTGTTTTTTCAATCATAAAAATATTTTAAAATACTGTAAGGACCAGTCAACACGTCATTAGTTAAGGTTTTAGTTAGGTATTTTACAGGCTTGTTTTAAATATATAAAATGCCTACACTCCAAGTTTAATAAATAAATAAATACCTTAATTTAAATATCATATTATTTAAAAAATATAATGTATTGATTGAATTGAATAATAATATTAAATCAGAGCAATTTGTATTTCTAATCATTTGCTAATTTCTAACACTAAAAATGCAAGAATATTAAATAAAATCTCAATGAATTATCTATTCTCTCTCTTAAACCAACACCATCACCTAATGCAACATGCCTAAATTGCATCTCCATCCATAAAAACTCCTCAGATCAAATTCTATACGGCCATCTCTGAATTCATATTCAACGCAGCCCATCGTAGGCAGGAATCCAGATAGGGGAATATGAATGTCAGAGGGAACATTTTAATCATTTGGCAGGGTTGGAAGCCCAATCTCCAAACATCCACATTTTGACACACAATCTCCCTCTCTCTTCCCTCCCTCCCTCCCCTCTATCCTCTGGTTTCATCATCTCATCTCACACCCTTCGTGTCTCAGGGACCTATTAAATCCCCCCCTCCCTCGCCGGTACACCCCCTTCTCTCTCTCTCCCCCTCTACCTCTCTGTCTCTCTCTCCCTCTCTCTCAAATGTCACCTTCATTTTTCTGTTCATATTCTCGGACTGGCGCTCCCTGTAGATGGTTTAATTTTTTTGGCCCTCACTAACACCTCCGATGCCCACTAAGCTCACCACGGTCTTTGCTCTACAAGCTGATAAGGCCTGTGTTTGTGTATATGCAACGATTTGCGTGCATAACAATATACTGTTAATACTGATATTGTCCCCGCTTTTTTCTTAAACCCTTTTTATGTGGGAGTCATCTAAGAACAAGAACTACACTTTATTTTAATCCTTTCAACCATCAACAAACTTACAGTATAACCACTATCCTTATTTGCCCCTAACTGGATCAAAGTTTTCATAACTACAGTCTCATGTTGTAATGGATTAACTGTTCATAAAAAAACAGCACTACAAATGGTTTGTGTTAGCGTCTATACTTGAAGGCTTGTACAGTTTTGGCCAGGCAGAGTTCTTTGTCTGCCAGGCCTTGTGGAGTTGATCACACAGTCTGGTGTTGACCTCACATTTTATAGAAAAGCAAAAAAAAAAAAAAGTTAACACAGTAATGAGGCTTATCAGTCAACGCCCCGTTCTTAAATGTCAACTTGTCAACAACTAAAAATATCTGATTGTCCAAATGACATTTACTGTTAAAAACATACTTTACATTGCATATTTCAGCTACTTTTAAGCACCTCATCCTTCTTTTGGTTTGCATTATTCTAGTAAATAAAGAAAACATAAGAGAATAATTTAATTAAGCCTCAGTGATGTAAATTTTCTTAAGGGTGTGCATATTAATTACTTTTTTAAAGCCAAATAATCAAACCAATTTAAGTCGACTAGTTATGCTTTCACTGGTAACATATGGCCTTCACAATAATAATAATAATAATAAACCTTATACAGTTTAATTTTAAAAACACTTTTAACTCTTTTTCTTAACATATGCTGCACTTCTTTAAAAACAGTACCGTTAACATTAGCTCTGCATCTCCATCTCTTTGTACTCTCACCTCAAAACAAAAAAAAAACCCTAAATTGACGGATAGTTTTGACTAATCAACTTGTCATTTTTGCACATCTGTAATTTCTACTGCGACATAAAGCAATGTTTCCTTGGCTCATACTTAAACCCAAAAGAAAAGATAAAAAAAAAAACAAGGAGACATTTCATAAGCTACACAAGTTCTTCTATTTTGTTTTTACACTTTTTCCCCTCATTGTTTCTTGTGTTTCTACAACATTCATATTTTGCCATCATGTGAAACTGTGTATTTCTGAATAAAACCCCATATCTGTGTAGGGAGTCTGTGATACCAAACACATTTCTGTTAATGCCCCTTGATAATGTCACTTTGCTGCTAGAGTTATGTAGCTTACCTTTACTCCATTCCACCTTTCCCTCCCTCTCTTTTTCCTCCCATCACACACATACACACACACATGCACATTCTCCACAGGCTTTGCAGGCTCCAGCTGCTGCCAAGCACTGCATGAGGGCATAAATTGTTAGGTGTTGGCCAGTAATTCTAAAATGCAATCTTCTCTGCTCCTTCCCTGCTATCTCTCTCTCAATTTTATTCTCTCTCTCCCTCTCTCCTTCTATTCTCTCTGAACCTCCCTCCTACCTTTTTGTCTCTTTATGTGACCTTTCTTTCTGCATCTCTGAACGTATGCTTCTTTGGTTTTGTCTCTCTGTATGTCTGTCCTCTCCCCCTGCTGTCCATCTCTCCTCCTCCCTCTCTTTCTTTCTCTTTATTAATAATAGCAGAGAAAGGTCACATGATAAATGAGTGGCAAACAAATCAGACTGTGTTAGACTATAGCTCTGTTATCGCCCTGCCAATGGGGGCCCCCACGCCACTGAAAAAAGTCTGTATTCTGAATAATTCTGCATTATATTTCTGCCAATTGCACCACGCTTTTAAGACATTTAGAAAAATGGACAAAGACAAAGAAATTAAGACAATGAAGTCAGACATAGGGAGGAAAAGGGGATGAATAGTGAGTCTAAAAATGCTATGATGTTAGAAAAGGGTGAGCAAACTGGGCAATTAAAGCAAGTAACAAAGAAAGAATCAGAAAATGAAAAGAGAGAAGGTAGGACGAGAAAAAGAGACCCCACCATCACTATTCCACACCCCTGATGAGATGGAGTCAGGGAGTATATGAAAGAGAGAATAAGAATGAGACAGAGAGATAGCAGGCAAAGAGAAAGACTATTTGTCTCTTCTCTTGACACAGTAGGATGATAATGCATTTTAATGACAAGACCTGAGACTGGTTTTATGAGGGGATGACACACAGACGCACACACCACAAGGGCAGGAGAGCCATCACCCCTAACACCCTCCCTCCCTATCGCTCTCTTAGCACATTCCCCAGTCAAACCCAAGGAAGCAGCTCACCAGGCTAGACATCATTCCCTGCTCAGAGAGGCAGGCAGCGAGAGGGAAGGAGTTCACGGTGAGAAATCAGCAGGAAACTATGGGAGAAGGCAATTTAGAAGCAATCAGAGGGAAATTTGAGGTGGATTAGGCTGAGGGCTTATAGGAGCAGGGACCCAACGCTGTATCCATCTGTCTATGAGAGGCCTTCATCAACAGTCATCTCCTAGCTGGCCAAATCAATCTCTCCCCCTTTACTCCTCTCCTCTTCTCTACCTCCTTCCTTTACTATACTTCCCTCTATTCAGCTTATCTCCCACTCCACTCTTGTCCTATAACATTTTACACTCAGGCTCAGTGACATGGTCTTATCAGGTGCAACCTACAAAGACAGGAAAGGTAAGCATGTACGCATCAAGAGTACATCAAAACCAACATGCTTTGAAGATCTGTGAGGTGTAAGCTGGTAACAATGCCCATTTTCTTGTATAAATGTGTGTTGTTGTGTATCCATGGTCATGCTAGGGTACGGTGTGTTCATCACATACTTGATTCAGTAGACTATGTATGTGTAAATGACAGTGTGAGAATTAATATTAGATCTGTGGCAAATGGCACAGACTGTACCTTAAAAGATAGAAAGGTCCACAGTAGATCTCTGCTTTCGAAATGAATTGATTCAGTCTCCAGACAGTATTCACCCAATTTCCTATATTATCTTCTCTCTATCATTTACCATACATCAGTTATCATTGAGACTCATTTATGAGGCCTATTTCATCTTTAGAGAATTCTCAGATGATAGAAAACTGATCTCTTCTGCTTTGGTATTACTTTTGACTGTGGTCCAATCTCAGAGCGGGCACAGCTGAAATTGCTTTAATATTCTCTCAGTTTCAGCGTGTTTCTGCCACAGTACTTTGTATTACAAAAGTACAGTTACTAACAAGAGAGAGAGAGAGAAAAAAAAATCAAGTTAACTTTAAATGTTTAAACTTTATAAAGTAGAACCTGTGACCCCTGTGACAAAATGCTCCGAGATAAAGTATTACAGCACAGAAGGTCAATGCAAGAGCTATTCTATGAATTTCCTAAAAACCCTGAATATTTGTGTTTGTGTGTCCATTTCATTAAGTTATAACTGCAGCTATTCTCCAAATTTTATGGGATTAGTTTTTGTTTTGTATAATGTTTTGATACACTAATTGATTAAATCAAAATAAGATGAAATGTCAAAATGTAAAATGACCCAATATTTATTTATTTTAAAAAAAAATGTATTTAACCTTTATTTAAACAGGAAAGACTGAGAATAAAAATTTGTTTTACAAGTGTGTCATGGTTAAAATAAGCAACGGCACAATTAACCATGTTACAGACAGGGTAAGCAACCAGACATACATGAACACAGACAAATGAATACACATGCTGAGTATAAACTGACAAAAACTACTTCAGATAATTAAGCAAATTAGACATGTAGAAGCTCCATGGTATTTAATATGGTATTATTCAAGAAGTCCAATGAGACCAGCCCCTTGAATCTGTGATCATTTTGTAAATGCATTCCAATCATAATGAAGTTGAATGAATCAACAAAAGCCCCACTTTGTTTACAATGAATCTATTGAAAGGAGTTTGCTATCTGACTTGGATCTTCCGCCTAATTATATTCCTACATGCACAGTTTCAATGAACAATGTGCATGAAGAAGTCGCACCAACATGTACAAATGCAAAAGCATTCCCAGCTATACAAATCACATAGAAAAAAATGCAAATGTTACACGTCAGCTACAGTGACAGTGTAATAACAAAAATGCAATAATTTTTGTAAGTTGGTAATCACAGTTTTTTTGTACAGAACTAATTTGTTGCTAAAAAATTTATTCTACACATTAATTTAATTCATGTGTGAAGATTCTTACTAAGTTTCACTGCAGCGAAGGCCTCATGAACAATGTTTATCTCTCTCAATGAGGTGATCCGAGTTAAATGCTGGTGTCATTAGCAGATGTTTGCTCATAGCTGGGAGGCACTGGTGACGCTTAACGGTTAGCATTAAACTGCTAACGAAGCGCATGTGAAGCCATGCATACATGACATTTATTACATTAAACAACAACACCCGGGTGCTGCTTAGAGCAAGACACTGATCCCTTGTTGGATAATGCATAATTACTGCAGACGTGGTAAAACTGTTACAGAGACACACATACACACACGTAGTCACCTTGATACAGGCATGTGCAGACATTAACAATAAGACAGTTTCATAGCGTATATGAATCTTTTATAAACAAAATGCGCTACATCTCATCACATACATATACCAACAAAGAAAAAAAGTTGCATGAACTGTACCTCTTCATGTATCCTATAATTGAAAGCCTGGATTTTATAGGTTAACCACTTTTATTGTCCCCATTACTCTCTCTAAACACCTTATAAGAAGAGTGCAGATTTGCATCTTTCTAAGTAGCACCATGACTGTTTGGTTTTCAAAGCAAAGCAAAGAAACCAAAGCCAGCAGTCGCCCTAAGAGGTAGAGATGAAGAGATAGAGACTGTTTCTTATACGCCTTTGGGCTACAGTGATAGTGATCTCCTGCTGAGATGGAATTAGCCGTAAACTCATTTGCAGTGCCATGACCCGGATTATAGAAAAGGTGGGTCATAGCAGATATGACACTGTCCTTATTAATATTCAATAAAACAATGGAAGATGATATGCTAGAGAATCAAAGGCTCAGCAGGTGGGGACTCCTCTAAGTTCTGTTAGCATTGAGAAAGATAAAGGATTACCATGGTGATTAGCCTTATGTCCACCTCAAAAACTACAAAACAGCAGAACAAATAGAACAACTTCAGCAGCAAACATAAGCAGAAAACTTGAAACTAGGTGTGAGTGTGGGAAATTATATATTCTTGGTACAAGTTTCTTCCTTGCAATGAGAAAACCAAACTGTGCTTTCCTTCGAAGGAATAAAAAAAAAAAAAATCTCCCTTTATATTTATTGTTCCATCTCAAGTGGAAACCGACAAATCCTAGCGGCATACCTTTTAAAAATGACAGTTACATGTGCCTTCTTTTAAATGAGACAGCTTAAATGACTTTGAGAAGCTGATAGCTTGCAAGTCCTGCATACAATACGATTTCCAATGCAGCATTTTCATTATTTAAGAATCACAGGATGTTTACGTGAGACAGAGGATGGAAAATAAAGAGAGAGGTAGGGAAACAGCGAAAGAGTGTGCATACCATGTGGAGGCCATTATTTTTGGCGTGCTCCAAGGCTGGGAGAATTAGAAAATATCATTCTGTCAGGGTGATTTGATAGTGCGATGAAAAATGTCAGAAGTGGAGATGACAAATCATGGTGCTGAGGAGAGGGGACTGGGAGACAGGGGATGTCATTTGTCATGAGTGCCATTTGACTGCACCCCACCCCCCTCCTCCTCCTCCCTCCCATCTGCCTCCTCTTCCAGATCTCACCCTTCCTCTGGCCCCCCTCTCTTTTCAACTTCCTCCTCTTCTACCTCCTTCATTGTCTGTCTCTCTCTCTCCCTTCCTCTCTCTTTTCATTGTAATGATCTATTTGAACACATTCTACGTCTCTCATCTTTCTTCATCCTCCCTCTCTCGCGCCTGTCTATTACCTCAGTTTTCTGCCTGCTTACATTAACTGTAGTACAGTCTCTCCAACTTTGCAAAAATTTCACCTATTTCTGACTCAGTGCACAAGAAGAAAGAAATGAGATTTATTTATGTTTTGTTTCCCCCTCCTCATACCCATCATCTTTTCCTTGCTCCTCCTACTTCTTTTTCCTCCTCTTCTTCTTCTATTCCCCCCTCCTCCTCCTATGAGAAATCTCTGTTCTCAGTGAATGGGGGGAAAGGATTAGATTGGCATTCAGCACAAAACACACACACATGCATGAATGCACAGACACAGACTTGAAGCGCACACCCATACACTTCATATAACTACATACATATACGGTCAAAATGTCAAGCTTGGTGACATTTAAGCATTTTATCTTGTGTGCCGTCTGCTTTTAATCTCAAAACAAAGGTTAGTAATGCAGTTGTGCAACAAACATTGCACTATATTTTTTAAAGTGATGTTTTTAAATGGTTTTAGACTGCAACTGAAATTGTAATCATGCAAAAAAAAAAAAAAAGGATTTGGCAATTTAACCTGTTTAGAACTGGACAGGATACACAGCACAATTACTCTTAGTAGATGGACAAGATAAAAAAAGAAAGGAATAGGAGACCAGACAAGGAATGGAATAGACAGTTTAAAAAATAAATAAATTCATGGGGATTATTACAAGGACACTCATACAGTTTTTCTTTCCTGCTGAATTGCCCTCAATTCACTCTTAGTGCATGCTCTGCCCTCCCTTGCACACTTGTTCTTTCTTATTCCCCTCCTCTTTTCCCCTTCTTGGCCCATCAAACCCCTCCTTTCACAGTAGCCTCAAGGTGCTATGTATCTGTGTGTATGAGAAAGAGAGATCCAGAGACAAGAGAGGGAGAAAACAGCATACGTGCATATCCCATCACACTGCATATACATATTATACACAGTAGATATTGTATAATATATATAGGGGCATGGGAGGGGTAGGAGGGTGCTTGCTTTGTTGGGTCTGGCCATCCTCAGTCTAGCGTGGTCTGTTGCTCTGTCCAGGGCCTTAATGCTGGGGTAATTAAGGAACAGCTTCAAGGTTGCATGGACACAAGACAATCCAGTCCTAATGAAGTATCGATCGGCCACATTGGGGCCCATGCTTGGACTAAGGCAAGCTGACATTCATTTAGAGCAGGGCCACTGCAGGGAGAGCAAACACAGACACATATACAAAGAGCACACACACACACACACCTACACACACACATCACAAAAGCAGGCTGATGACAATATAAGAGACTCAACGGCACTCGGTTTTAATCACATGGGAAACAATGAAAAGCCTCATTTTGAGCCTCTGGGTTTATCTGTGTATGTGTGTGTATATCTGTGCACATGCACGGGTGTGTTCCTTCATCTCCCTATCACATTTTCAACAACCAATCAGATGCTCAAAGCAATCTCCTACTGAAAACAGTACTGATTATACCAATGATGATTATGGTGATAATGATCGTCCTGCCATCAGCCCAGTCATTACTGTCTGTTGCATATAAAGAAAATGTGTCACACCTTACAATCAATGTCATCACCATTTTTCCCCAACAGGAGGGTAATAACCCAGCTCACATTATCTCAACCTATTATATTTACATTTTAATTTCTCACATTTAGCAAAGTCTAAATGTAAGCTCAGGCTACAAAAAGATTATATAGATTTTTTTAATATCGATATGGTACTATAGATTTGCAGTGGAGCTCCTCCTGAATATGCCAAATGGATTCATTAAGAGGGTTATCTTTTCTTAAGTCAAGTCAAATCTGAGCCTTGTGTTCTAAGCATTTAGCCGACAGTGATAGTAAAACACACTTAAGATTTCAGAGTCTTGCTCATAGACACTTTGGCCTGGCACATTTATGGTATAAAATGGTCTGTTAACATGTGCCATTAAAAAAAGAGAAAGTGTTCTCTTCAGATGTTTACTGCAGTATAAGTGCTTAATGTTTGCAAAAGCAGTACGCAGTGAGGGTAATGTACACTGCATTCTTTGGAGTGTAGCTTTCATTTACTGCTCAATGCCACCTTCATCCTCATTGGCCTTCATAATATAATCAGTTTACAAAATATGGCTGTGAAATGTGGTGCCGCTGAAGTTTTAAAATGACTTTCATTCACTGCTTTAATGTACAGACCAATAAATAGATTCTTTTCATGAAATAGTGCCAGAATAATGACACAACAATCAGAAATCTGCACACATTATGATTTCTGACCCTAACTCAATCCCACTGTGTGTGTGCATGCTTTTGTGTATATGAATGGGTACATGCATGGGTGTATGTGTTTATGCATCCATAGGGTCCACTGTTACAGTTCCCACCTTAGCCAGAGGCTTAGTGATTATGTCTCTGATTGACATATGCTTGGATTCCCATCTATTGGCCTACTTCTGCACTGATTGAAGACTTGACTTCTCATCTCCAGACAACTTTATCAAGGCAGTAATGGTCAGACAATCAGACTGACAGAGACAAAAGAATAAAGAGAAGCGAAAGAGACAGAGCCACAGAAAGAATGGACTGAGCATGAATGATCTTGATTGTAATGGGTGTAAGTGCTGTTTTTCTGGAAAGTGCGATGCAAAGACCCTAAATCTCTCTATTCCAACCCCCCCACCCCCCACCCCATCCGACCACTCAAACAGACAGACACACAGCCACAACACAGACATATTCCTAAACCATACTGCAAAGATCTATGAGCATAACTTTTCCATTAAAACATTCATAATTGTGTAAAACTGCACTGTTTGCACTCTTTACTCCCACGACAACAGAGCTACATGCTCAGTGCCTATAATTTCTCGTCCTTGTATTCAAATGTATTTAAATGAGAGGTGTTTAGATCCACTCTGTGCTGGCAAAACAATCTAGTGCTGAAAGCGGCACAAAGATGGGACACTGTTGTCCAACTTATATCTATAACCATGATTTCGAGAACGTAACCCCACTCTCACCCCCGCAGTCCTAGCAACTTTTAAACCTGCAGTTAAAGCGCTGACTTCACATTATTATGCCCCCCCACCCCCCTTGATCTTGCAGCATACTGTGAATTTTTGAGCAGCGCCAAAATGCTCTCATTTTAACTGATCGCTCCAATCATATGCAAATGTGGCAGGCAGGTGGGGGGATATCTTTCAGCAGTAATTGGCGGTTTTCTAATGGAGACTTCGGGTGTCAGTTGGAAATATGTTTTAAGGCTTAATGAGTTTTGACGGGTCAGATCAGAAAGCGCCTGCCGCGCTGCTCTGTGTGTGTGAGTGCGTGAATGCTTGTGTGTCTATGCACGTGCCTGTGCTACCACGCCAAACCTGATGCATTTTTAAACAGCACCAATTACCCCACATAGTGAGTTTTACAGAAACATTTTTATTGTGTAATACCCATCACGTATAGAGACATCAGCACTCATTAAACTCACAGTCACAGCCAGGTGATAACCAAGGTAATCCAGAACAAAAGGAGAGAGCAACTTAAAATGGATGCTAAATGTAACTGACTCAGGAGGGTCAAATATAACCTTTCATATGATAATCACATGCACTCGTACAAGCGGCATAAAACTCATTTTAGATGTTTCATAAAAACGTAAAATGAGTAGAGGGAGCACTTTAATGTAAAAAGAGCTTTATACTCTTACATGCATTAAGCTGTACATATAAATAAAAAAAAGTGATAAATAAGCCGCATGTACTAAACAAGACATGAACAAAACCGCGTAAACAAATTCTGAATAAAGCTGGAATATATTGCAATGTATGTCGTTTTCCTGTTTCTACCCCTCACGTTAAATATCCATAGCTTACCCATATTACAAGCTTTACCACAAAAACATTCAGCAGTTTTTCATTTTGCATTGGTCAAAATGCAGAGACATCCGAAATCCTCCATTAATATGCTTGTGTCGCTATCCCCACAATTTACAAAGTAACTTATCATTTTGCCCAGCAATAAAAGTGCAGCAGAGGCAACAGATTGCTTTGACACTCCAAGTGGTTTCAGATTTATTGTGCATAATAAACACATGAGCAGGTTTTGAATGAAATCATCCAATGCATCTACATCTAGTTTTACTTTATCTGTAGTGGGTGCATGTATAAACCAATGGCTGAGAAGACGGCGCTACTTCAGCTCTCTGATAGATCATAAATCATGTGAATTATAAATCATGGTTTGTTTGGACGTGCAGGAGGGGGCTGAGGAGTGAAACTGCTGTCCAGTTTATAAAAGTGTGCATTAATAAGAAATGCCCTCCTGGGTGGTCGTAAATACAGAAACATAAGGTGGCAGCTGATGATTAGGGTTTGAAGTTTCAGTTTAAGGACATATTTTGCAAAAATGAAGTTAATTTTTCTGGCAGCACATAAGACAGAAATCTTAAGCACTGTTGTTTTGGTTGCCAAATTGGCATTTATGATGATCACTATCTGCTCTATACAGCCGTCCCTCAGAGAGCAAAAACAAGGTGACTTAGCGGACTCCAACTCTCTTCACAGCTGTCACTGTATTCTATGAGAGTTATGACCTATAACACACCATGACCTGTGCAGTGTGGTAATTCACTGCCTATTGCAACTGCTCTGTTTCAGACAAGTATCTTAAAAATATGTCCATTTGTTTATTCAACGTCAGCCTATCTATTTTTACGGCATATTTGTTAAACTATCACTAAATGACTTAGTTGTCTTAGATATATTGGCTTTTTCAGCATGGCCTGCAAATAGATAATTCTACTTGCATAAGAGCACAATATTCGAAGGAATCACTGTCTGTGTAACTAAAGAGTTAAAAAGAATGTATTTAGCAGTACTTTGCTAAACAAACCTCCATGTCAATTTATGCCATGTGAAAAAGTAGGACAGCATAATCCTTTAGCACAAACCCAATCTGGGAGATCTGAAGAGTACGTGATTAATTCTTTGGTATTAATCATGTAATTCTTTCATATAAAACAAAGCTTAAGCCTTATTTGCTAAGATATTTGACCTTGGCAGAGAGTTAAGACATTACAGCTTGGATTTAAAATGCATCTAAAGATTAAAAATGATGGTTGACTATTACTGAGGATTATAAACCCAAGGAAAATTGCTTTTTCATTTTGAAACAAAACTGATTTTAGAAGAGAGCTACAGGGTCAGGTGGTATGAGGTGACAACTTGAACTAGGATACAGCATATTTTCTGATAGATTGGAAGGGATTTTTTTAAGGAGGAAGATGTGTTACGTGCTTTTTTTTAATAATTTGCCCCCCGCATTTCCCTTTTTTACTCAAGCATAGAAATTAAAGTAATGCTCTTGTAAGAGAAACAAGATTTGTTCTAAATTTATGCTTCACTGCTTGAGGCTACGCGGCACCTCAGACACACAGAGTTTATTTGATCTCTGCTCGTTGAGGGGAAAAAATCCTTTATGACTATCAAATGTGTCTCACTCTTTCCCCGTGAATCGTGTTTACCAATGCTGCCGTGTGTTTATCTGTGAATGAAAATGACTCTGGAGACACCATGCACTCCTTTGCCCCAACAACAACACATATTTCTTTCATTTCATGGTCTTTACAGAGAGTGGGAAAAAAGTAAAGTGAAAGTACAAGGTCGTTTTCAAAGACATCGGTTTTATAATTCATGCTGAAGTTAGATGCGGGTCTTCAACTTGAACCGGAGGCCTCACCGAATGTTTTATTTAAATTCATTGGTCAAACAGTTGATATCTTAGGGGCCCCTTCAATAAGAACCCCTGCGTTTTATTCATATAAGCATAATAGTCAAACTAATAATCAAAAGTAAACAACGTCCCTCTGAAACATTATGCAATACACAGTAATTTTTTCTGCTGTTGAACACCCTCACAGTGCCCTATGCATGTTGCATAATCCATACACAAACAAGCACACATATAATTTTCACTGAAAATTTTATAAAATGTCCGATAGCAGCCTGGTTTTAATGCTGTAGGTTGGAAATATTTTCAGCATCTATTTCACGACATTAACATTTCGAAAAACAAGCACAGAAGCGCAATTCAGTGTCCTACATCATGTTTTATTCTTGCTAGTAATTACTCATTACATGTTTACAAGGACAGACACAAAAGAAATAGGAGGTTATGAAAAAATAAAAAACTTAAGCCTTGATTCATTCAAGTCCAAGTCCTTTTTCACATATTTTTCAAGTATCAAGCAACATAAGGAAGAGAGAGAACGGGAGGCACGAACATAATTTCTCACTTCAATTTCATTTGTCTTGATTTAGCTGGAGTCTTTGGCATTGTGTACTGTAAGGTTAAGCCAACATATTAAATAATCATTAGAAAAGGATGATTATGTAAGGATGATTTCAGTTATTATTCAGATTGAAGCTCGGATATCTGCATCTTAACATGAAGTTCATTTTGGGGAAGCATTCGGATGATGAATCTGGGAATGATGGATAAACCACTGACTATCATTATTATTATAGAGGACTATTCATGGTCATCTATCTCTTACTGACTTAAAACTGTAAACGGTGGGATTATAAAGATTATATCAGTCTGGTGATGCAGCTCTCCTTCGAGATACCACTCTGAAACATGAAGAACCTGACCGTCCTGTTTCCCTCATGATGATGAAGTCTTGTCTTTTTTAATTAAAGTCTGAAAGTTAATTTCCACTGATTGTAACTTATGCTTGTTTCTCTCAGATGTGCAGGCTTGACTTTGAAGGATGGGGCATTTGTGGTGTAAAAAAGCAGGGCCTGGCCTCTGAAGCAGCTGAGCCCAGGGGACAACTCGACACGACATGCACAAACAACTTGTGTTGACCTTGGGGCTCTGGGCAAAAGGCCTTCAAGGTGTATGCAAAAGCAGCGCAGACAGCTCAAAAAAGAAGGGTCTGCTTTTGAAGTGGAGTGTGAGAGTGTGTGTGTGTGTGTGTGTGTGTGTATTGGGGGGGGGCAGCATGCATTTTTCAAAAGCAGCCAAGGATACCCATAGGCCTCAATTCTATGAAGCTCTTTGATATGGGCGTCTCAGAGTGTTTATAATTACAAACAAACCCGATCATGATTAAAACATTGCAACAGAGCACAGAGGTGGCCAGGGAGAACTGATCTGACCCATCGTGTATGTGTGTTTGTGTGTGTACGCACCTACATCATTTGTGTATGAGCATGAGCGTACAGTCACACTACGGCAGCAACAGGAGTGGCCTTGATTCTCACGTCAACATCAACTGTTGCTGATGTGAAGGCGAGCTGTAATGACGCGTGATCAACATGTCACACCTGGAGTGCAGACAGCAACAGCGCTCATGTCTCTCAGCATGTACATTATGTGTGTGCACGCATGTGTGTCTGTGTGTGTTATTACGACCATGTTTCAAACAGAGAATGTTTCAAAGGGAAGACTAATCCTCAGAAATGAGGCATGAGATCAATATTCCCATGTTTAATTGGATGCCGACTGATGGTTCAGAAATAGTGTGCACGACATCCCTCTGTCACGGCAATATAGACCAACATGTCTGCCAATTTGACTCTTGAGGAGAGTGCGATACAAAAAGACAGACAGACAGACGGTGAGGCCGACAGACAGACAGACAGACAGACAGAGAAAGTAAAAAGAGTGGAATTGGGACTTGACTTCAAAGTGTTAGGACGTTATGATTGCTCCAGCCATAAGGAGTGGTTTGGGAGAGAGGAAAACCTCGGGGGGTCGTCCCATCATCATATGCCCCACTTGCCACTGTGATTTGGTGATTTTTGTCCGGAAGCCATGTTTTGAGAAGAGCGAGAGGGATTTTTGGATGAGAAAAGGGAGAGGAGGGGAGGGGTGAGGGGGGCACAGGCTGAAGAAGACGAAGGGGAGGAAGACAAGGACAGAAGGAAAGGAGTAAGGATAAGAAGATGGGTGGGTGGGGAGGAGTGTCCGGGGCCACTGTCAAATGGTTAAGGTGTTACCATGGCGACAGTAATGAAGGGTCTCAGGACACCCTGGGGGGATGGAGAGGGAGGGGCCTAAAGACGGGTGGAGGAGGCAGAAGGGAGAGTGATGGTAAAGAGGATGGGGGGTCAGAAATTGAAAACTGGAAAAGAAGGAAATGTAAGAGGCCTGCAGGTTCTTTTTCTTTTTTTTTTTTTGCTCAAACTGTAAATGTTGAAACATGAATCTACTTTATGATGCCTCTTTAGATTTGCAATTCTGTTTGGAAAAACCACAAGTACGAAGTTTGGAATACTGTAGATTACAACTGGGAAATAATTTTGGTTGTTAATCTTATTTTAGAAAAAAGAGATAATGACACAAATAAATATATTTACCGACAAAAAATATAAAACCTACAAATATTCAAATTAATATTTAATATATATTTAACCTGACAGAATTACTTTTACTTCATGATATGCCTCACACTGATGAAATTAAACCATCTGTAAAACTACCTAGAAGGAAAACAAATCCACATTTTTTTGCTTTGATTTTGTGAAATTTAAATCGCAGTTGCAGACACAAATAACACTCTGCCACAGCAGATAAATTGCTTAGAATACCTGTAATCCAATACTTTAAAATATATTAAAATCGCAAAACAGAAATTCTCTCACAACCAATCTCTCAGGAGTTGAAATGAATACCCGTCTGTACCCATCTGAGTCAAAATAAGAGTTTTGATCTTGTTATTATTGTTTTTGGGTTTTTTTTGTTATTACAAAAAAGTAAATTGACACTAATTTACAAATAATTTGTACAGCTTATTTTCCTTTCCCATATCTTCCTGCAGCACATAACTTTGTGTCCAAATTCACACTGACCTTCAGAAATATAGTTACTATTTGCTGTTAAATTTGCAAATCCACAACACTAACTTTCACATCCATTTTCGGTTACTGAGTAACTATCCTAAAGAGTAAATGTAAAGCGTATTTTATAAATGAATTGTTGGATTTGTTCATATGACGTGAGACTATTTAATAACAGTATTTCAGAGTCTTGTTTCTCAACTTGTTACTTATGAAAAAGGGAAACAGAACCCATTAAATATAATGGAGAAAAAAAAAGACAAATAACAGAGCTAGAGATAACTGATATGTTTGTGTGACAGCTCTGTTTCCAGAAGAGAAAATAAAAATAAACATCTACCTGTTCACACACTCACATACATATGCAGAGAGCAGACCTTAAACAGAGTACAGTATGTTAATAATGCATAAAAATGGTTTCTTGATCTCTGGCTAAGGAGTTAAATGGACTGTGGTCCTACTGCTGGTGAGTCCCCATATGTCTAGAGTAGTAATATGTTTTAATGAGCCTGCTTCTCAGGGTAAGGGACCAAACTTCTAATTCTGGCATGAGCTGAAATAGATCAAGAACTACAGGCTAAAATAAGGGTGACTTCTCCAATTCAAAGAGGCCCTCTAATTAAAGTCACAGAACAGCACATTTAATAATCATCTAAATATCAATCTTTAACTTTCAATGTGTTTTGTTTTTGTGGCCAATAAAGAGAATAATAATAATAAAAAACAACATGCTATGGTTTTAAACAGATGTCTTTGTATAGCAAGCAAAATCATGAAAAATATTCCCTTTTAACATAAAAGTAGAAATAACTGTCTGCACTTTTGACTTTGCACAATGTTCATGCGATTTAACAGACAAGCACAAAGACAAAGTAAGTTCATGATCAAAATCGGTTTTATAAACAGTTTTTAATGAGCATGCCTCAAAAGAGGGTTTACACCCTCTGGCCTTTGTATATACATCTAATTAGCAATGTGTTCTGGCATCACGGTATACTAAATCCAGTATGATCAACACATTTTGAAAGAAACACGATTTTGTTCTTTTCTAATAATGGCGCATGGGCATGTTGCAACATGAAATGGTGTACAATAATATGCGATTTTATTAGATTTACTATAATCAGATGTGCATTCAATGCTGCCTGTAAAGCTGTCTAAAAGCCAATAATCTTGCCCTGGAGGTGATCTTTAGCTGAACCTGAGCTGATCTTACTGTGTGGTCTCCACAAGGCCCTCTGCAGCCTGAGATCGCTCACTGCTCATCAATACAGTGATCAATTTGTGGACATGCAGGTATTGACTAGGGTAATGATGATAGTTGCACAATCACACAGTCATACACACGTTAACATACAGTCACACAGACATAGTGGAAATACAGTATACACATACACACATATATGTATATATATATATATATATATATATATATATACATATACAAACCACACATACAATCTTAAACTAATCTCAAAAGGCAACCTGGGAGCTGAGACGGACTTAAGCTCAATGAAGGTATTTAGCCTGTGTGTGCGTCTGATTTTGTCTCTTTGAATAAGTGTGTACGTGACACGTATGTGCAGGCACATTTCGTGTGCTTCTCTACGTGAGTGTGCGTGTGTATCATAACAAATAAACAGCACTTCTCCTGTCAATGGTTATTATAGGCTTTTCAAGGCAGTGCTTTATTTGCTCTATAGTGACCCTGACATGGCAGTGAGTGACAATCATCGACTAGCTGACCCAGAATGACTTGACCATAAGACAGACAATTTGACTCCATCAGTCTCTTTTTTCCTGCTTTGTTATACTTCCACAAAAATTGTGACAACTGGGTCTCTCAAACAGAAAAAGAATGTTTTTTAAGAGTTCATTTAAAACAGTTGGACAAAGCTATAAGTTTGGTCTAAAAAATGGGTCATGGGTCTACGTCTGGCAGGTTTACACTGGACAAAAGCAGCCATATATTTTAATGAGCCCCAGTCCCATGATAAAAGATGAAATTACTAATTTGTGTTGTTAAAAAAGGGAAGAAAAAGTTACAGGACCTCTGCCCAGACCTGAATCAAATAGGACTCCGTTTTAAATTGTTGTTTCATCCTTCTTGGAGCATAGGACTAAAATGACCTTCTGGCACTCATGACTATAGAAGAATTGAAATTACTTTTCCAGTCAGATTAAAACAAACCATAAAATGATCCAGCATTTGACTCAGCAGGGAAAATTCAAATTCAGAGAAAAATAGAGATACACAGCAGAAGTGACTCAATAAAACAGCAGAAAAATGTGTGCAGATAGATCACCAACCAGAAACTGGCCTCACATCAAAGAGGAGGGCACCTTAATTCATTAAAATAATCTCAGCATGTCTTGATGTTGGTTGGAGCAGTGACACACATCACGGCATTGTTCACCGAGGCCCAATAAAAGCAACACTGACTTAACAGGCAATTGTGTCCGTCTTGCTGCGAGCACACTCTTAGTCACGGACAGTGAGTTTATTGGGTGGATCAGTGTCAGGAGCCTGTGTATACACGCACACACACACGCACACGCAAGCTTTAATAAGCCCACACTTTAATTTAGGCCCCGTCACTACAATGAGGCTTCCAACATCAGACAGCAAATTGTTCTTGTTCAATGAAAAAAAAACATCCTGTCTTCTTGTCTGGACAGAAAGACTGGCGGACAAAACAAAAGGAGGAGTGGGGGATGGAGGGGGGACAGTGAGTGTGCAGCCATGTGTATGTGCATGTGGCCATGAATTTGGATGTGTGTGCATGTATTTGTTTCTTCTGTAGGTGGAGACAAGGCAACGCCTGCATCCACCACTTGAAACACCTGTGTGTGCACATATTTATATAGTTGTGTTTTTGTAAAATTGCACGTGTGTAACTGTGCATGTGTATGTTTCAAACTATCAGGCGGGAGCGAAAGAGTACTCCAGGCAAAAGTGTGTGTGGGTGTTTGAGGGGGGGTATTTAATGTCTCTACAGCCTCTTGAATATGTTCAGTTAAATAAGCCGATTGTTCTTTAAAAGCTTAATCAAACCCTAATTAGCATAGCTGTAATTGCACTTGCCTCGTGGCTGTGGCCCATTGACATGGATTCCCATGTTAATTATTGTAATTGCCTCGCTAATGCTATGAATACTTCAAAGTTATGCAAATTGTGATGATGAGTAATCCACCAAGTGTTTGAAATGGCTGTCATTATACAGACACACACATGCATGCGCCACACACATGCTGATTGTGAATTGTTAGATATGTTCTTTTCTGATGGTAACCCTAGACACACAGGTAAAACACACACACACACACACACAACATAATCATACACGGCTACAAGTACTCAAGTTCACCCACACACACACTCACACATAGAAATTAATGAAGGGGATACATGTACACACATACACACACTTTAACTTACACGCCCCCACCCCCACACAATCAAACTCTCAGATCAAAGTGTTAAATCATAAAGATGAGAATCTCTCAAAGAGTCTAACACTTCAAGCAGGGTGGTGGTTGTATTAGTACAAAGAATTAATGAGGGCACACAAATACACTCGCCCTCTTACACAGTCACAAACACACACTCAAACACACACTACATGGTGGAGACACAGCATGTTTGACTATTCTATGGACTAATTACCCTTGGTTCATCTCTCTCATCTCCCTTTCTCTCTCACTCACTCCCTCACACACATGCACACACCATCAATGAAGGCCTGTTGACTGCTGTAATCCCATGCTAATACTCCAGGGAGTCAAATCAATGTGACCTCACAGTCTTTGTGCATAAAACGGTGCTATAATGAGGTTGGCGTTGGAATGCATGCACGCACATCCTTGCACGCACACACACACATAAACACTTGTTTTCTGCACAAAGGTTGAGCTTTTCAAAGTAAGGATGAATGACTCAGTAAATTAAGGATTTATATGAAAGTACGTGTTTACAGTGCAAAGAGAAAAAGTTTAAATTCTATATCACTCATTACAAAACTATTGCTGCTCAGTAAAGTATTTTGTAGAAGAACTCTATCAACTTCTCAGATCATATTTCAAAGATCTATTTTAATTTCTACCATGTGTTCCATTTCTTCAGTACAATCCTACTTTCAACGGTAACTATGATGTTGATGGGAATAGCAAAGAAAAAGAGTACATACATACTGTATATATAGCACAAACAAGATCATGTACATTCATGGACACATGCACCTCTGCATCCCACCCACACACTCAAATACACACACAAACACACAATGACACAGTCCACACAGACAGCTCCCAGGAGAGTGCCACTACAACTTCCACCACTTTATTATTGGTCAATTTGGAGGCTTCTTTCACAGGGGTGACATGGCTTAGGAGATGTCACAGCCCAACCAATCAATACCACTCTGAAAGCTCAGGACCCACAGCCACTGTGTGTGGTTGTGTGTGCATGTGTGTACATGTGGATGTTTATGCGTGTGAGCTGCTGAAAGCTGCAGCAGCTGTGGCTGGACTCTACCCTTCTGACCTGTTTACCGGACAGTAATTACATGGGAAGAGACATCCGACCGGCTCCTGCTGACCAGCTCAGCTAATGAAGTAAAAGACAGACAAGGTAGGCAAAGATGAGGGTGGATATACAGACAGACGTAGAGACAGATTAAGGAGATTGATGGATAGTATATGATTCCTTGTGCCATGACTGATGAACATTATTTATTTACATATTTGTGCATGCCACAATGTGAATATGTGCATGAGTATCCATGTACACATGTAAACATGTGCATTTTGTTTTGCCGTTGCCTGTGGCAGGGTAGGCCTGGCTGGATGAACAAGCCTCACAGCATGTAAGTAATCCCAGGCGTGAGTTTCCCTGACAAACCTATTGATTCTATGGATTTCCACCCAAAGTTGTGATAATGATACATCATGGGTGGATTTGGCAGGACAGACTGCTGGGGGAAGAGGTGGCAAAGCAATTTGCAGCTGTAAAGACTAAAGGAGGGTTCTGATTACTAATACCACCAACGAAACAAAAAGGAAAAGAAAAGTATCCCTCCATCTCTTTGTGCATCCCTCTATCCCCTTCTGCTCAGGTGTCTTGTTTCCTGATGTGTCAATACAGATGTATGAATTTATTACTCATGGATCTGACTCAATGGATCGGCTTTGCTGCTGTTTTAAGGATGAGTGACACACAGGCATCATAGACTCTGCAGTGTTTAACATGTGAGTAGCAACAATGGAGCTCACAGATAAATCTACCGCATATATTGTATGAAAGCATCTTATCTTAGCAGCTGAATCCAGAGGTGTTTTGCAATATTAAAACTATCTTTCACTTTATTGCTGAAAGGTATTTCAAATAAACGTATTAGTTCTTCTTTTCACACAACACTACTGTACAGTACATCAGCTGTAAGATTTAACAGCACACACTTCTGTAAGTTGTAGATTCCAGGGTGATGCAATCCATTCAGTGTAGAAAAGCCAGGTCCTTTAGGATATTCAGATGAAGATTTCCAGGTACTCTACAGCATGAGAGTTGCAAGTTAAGAGGCTCATGTTATATATTTTATGTTCACATTATAGTTGGCTGACATGTATAAAACACGGGCATGCTGCACTGAGGCCAGGTTATTTTGAGTTTATAATGTAATTCTGAGAAAAACCTTACAGTATGGAACATAATCCCCACGAGTGAAAATATACTCGAACGATTTTTAATTCAGAGTTCCTGAACAAAAATAACTATCTTTTAAGCCTCTTAAAATGCTGAAAAATTAGATTTGTGATGCGCCGGTGCATAAACACAAGTTTGCATGAAAGGCAATAATTTATGGCCCATATTTCACTCTGATTAAAAACCTAAGCAGCGATTATAGTGACTACTCAGCAATCTTCTCTGACATCAAGGCATGTTTTTTCCTCATTCTAATCCACTACATTATAATTATTCAGTCATTTCTACTTTCATAGAGGAAAAATAATCATCTTTTGGTTATGCAAATGATGGGGCCACTGAAAAGGCCTCCTTGGCAGATGGCTGGTATTTAAAATGGGGTATGTGGTCATTTGGGTATTTCTGTCATGAGATAGATCTTTGATTTAATGAAATAGGGGCTTAGGCTCAAGATATACAATACAATTACTTCATAACCACCTCTATATTTATAACGCTCTCTGATTATAGTACGAATACTGTCTTTGTATTTCTGGATGTGTCTATGTCTATGTGGCTGTAATGTTTTAGCAAATTCATTACTTAATACTTCATAGACATCAAGTCTTAAAACTGCTGTGAATGTGATTATTATTGACATGTCATGTTAATTAATCCTGCATTACTTCCGCAGCATCATTTCTAATTTACTGTAAAATAGATTGAATGGGAGAATTGCTTACTGCAACAGCTTCTCTCATGGGATTGGCTGACAGACAACATTTTTAATTTCATATTGATAAACTTACAAATTATGAAAGTAAATAGTTATGGACATGTAACTAAGGTACGTTCGTTTTGTGAGGTGTTTTAGGTACCAGTTTTTAGTATCTGTCTGATAATGACTGCTTCTCTCCTGTCTAGCTGGTTTTTCCACTCTGTTATTCATTCCGTAGTCATAAAAGAACACACAGTCTCCAGCCCCTTTGTCTTTAAAGGAGAGTGTCTAGCTGCCAGTTGGGTATCCAATCCCCAGCCGTTACGGCCAAATCAGGATAATAACACCTCCCTTTAAACCAAATGACCGCAGCGTGGGACTGCCAGCTAAAATTAATTCCACCTCTGACCAGAGGCAAGAATACCCCACTGCTTAACCCCCTCTGCACACTCACAAACACACACTTAAGCCTTCACACACACACACACACACACACACACACACACACACACACACACACACACACACAAACTCTACAACATAAATGTACATGCACACTGATGCATGCGCTCACACAAGCACAAACACTGAATATGGAGTAGTCCTTATTTGCTCTCACTGCTCACTATTCAGTCTTGATCACAAGCTTGTCAGTAGACACCAAGCTGCAGCATTTTGCCAAACAGAGCATTTAAGAAAAGCATTTTGTTTTTCATATCTGGCTCTTTAATCTTTCTTTGAGCACTGGAATTACATAACCGACTCGCCAAAAGTTTCAAATCACCCACAAATTAAGGAGATAAGCTAATTTTGGCTAGGTTTTTCTTTTTAGACAAAGATCAACTACAAATGATAATTCACAAAAAAGGCCATTATGCGTCTTAATTTTACATTGGAATGTAAACAGTCTCAAAGCAAAGCATGTGAATACAGTATGCACGAATAAAAAAACCAGGACGCAAAATTCTCTGACATAAAATATATCTACTCTCAAGTACAGTGTTGCTGTTCCTGAGCACATTGCCAGTTAAAATGTGCAAGTTTTGAATGTAACACTTGATACCACAACATTAGCTCCTCTCTCCAGCAATATTGATTTACAACATCGATATAGGCTGGCTCCCTCTTAATACATTTAAACTCTAAAAACAGCAATATGTCACAGCTACTTGACTGCGATTCTTCAACATAAACACAATGCTTTAAAATGATATGTGGCTTCAGACTCGTTGGTTCAGTTTTATTCTGGCTTGTTGTTAACTGACCTTTTGTTAACTCATATTTAAGTGACATTCGTGCTTCTGTCTCCGGGAACACTTTGTCTTTGTTACAAGACTTGCACCTATTCAAATCTCTATGTTCTCTGTGCTTCACAAAGTCATCGAACCAAAGAAGCTGTGCCTGCCGCAGATTTTAAGGTGTTTATAAGGGAGAGAGGTATCAAATGATCAAGATTCATTGCTGTTCATTTGTCTTCACAAAACCAGATGACAGAAGTTCAGAAGCTGCCTAGTTTGATTCGGGGTTCAGTAATCCTGTGATGAAGATATAAGAGATGTGAGGTGATGTTTAAAATTTAGACTTGTTTTATATACGCAAGTCTATTCAGATACATGCAGAGACAAGATGCAGCTAATAGAAGTACTCTGCTTTGCTTTGTTTAACAGAATGACTCTAGAATAGGTGTGTGTGTGTGTGTGTGTGTGTGTGTGTGTGTGTGTGTGTGTGTGTGTGTGTGTGTGTGTGTGTGAGAG
>JAPTYQ010000014.1:25300910-25312245 GCA_029814465.1 Ostorhinchus cyanosoma
CCCCAGCCCCCCCAAACCACCTCCCCTGTTGGTACAGAGATGGAAGCTGGTCTGTCTAATTAGCTGTATGGTTTACCTTGGCTCAGTGGGGCCTGGCTGCCTTAGCCGGGTTTAAACAGGGAGATGGACGGGCTGAAATGCTGAAACCCTAGACTGTAATTAGAGACAGGCTCACTGAGGGCACACCACTGCTGACACAGAGCCTCTGTTCCACCATGCACGCACACACACACAGTTGGAAAAGCATGGGAGGCAGAAACACACAAGTTTGTGGCACCAAAAATACACGAAAACAAGGTGTGAGCATAAAACGCACCCAACAATCCATGCATGGTGATTGACATTCAAGCACCCATAAAACATACAAACATATGACTTAACATACGCTCATGGCAACAAATATGTATATAAGTCCCTGACACACATACAAGCACACACACTGCACTGCATAGCTCGAAATATACAAAAGTACTCTCAATTTGGCTCCATCTCTCTTATTCCAACTCATATTTTTGCGGTTTATTTTACTGTGTTGCAGCAAGATGTCCCCAAACACAGTACCAATTATGTCTTTTCCCCTCACCTCATCTATTCTAGCCTGCTCTCTGCCACTCGCTCCTTTTTTTAAACACAGTCTCTGCTTCCCCCTTATATCGTTCTGTGATTTATTACTTCTTTCTTCTGATTTTAATTCTCCCCTTCTGTACTACGATTGTATGCTTTGTGTTAGGGCCTATTTCTATTTTCTCTTTCTGGACAGATTAAAGAAACACACCAAGACAAACCGGCCAAAGACAACACTGGCAGTCAATGCCACACACATGAGCGCACATGCACGCCTGCAGCTGGTCTTATTGCGCTGGAAGTGTTGTGTTTATTCCTCTCAAAGTTAACTTCATCAAAACAAGGAACAAAGAGACAGAGCCAATCAATGAAATTCATTAATGAAAACTGAAATGCATTTTATTCTTTTCTAATTACACGCATTGTAGCTCATAATTGAGCGGGGTGTATCAGACTTGAGATTACTTCACACTTGTGAGTGTGTGGCTCGGTATGTGTATGCATATGTGACAGTTAGGTATGCGTATATGTGTGTCTATTTGTGTGTGTCTATTTGCGTGTGTGTGTGCGTGTGCAAGGAAACGGAGTCCGAAAGACAGGCATACAAAGAGAAAGAGATGAAGCTGAATGTAGAGGGAAAAAAGTGATATCAAGAGAGGAGGACAGAGGGAGAGGTTAAAATGAGAGACAGGCAGAGAAAATATGAAGCAATGGATTAAATTAGATCCATTTTCTCTGGTGTTATACTGCCCCCTTTTGTTTAAGCACAGAACCGCATGTCGTCCGTCACTCAGCGGTGCCTGCATGTTCAGTATGATGAGACCTTCTGTCCCACATCTTTTCAGCAAGGCATTCACACAAACCTAACGGGAACACTGCATCAAGGTGACGTGTATAACTTTGATTTGAGTTTATAGTTTGACAGTTTAACCATATTTGGTTCAGTTTATTAACTTCCCGAGGGAAAGATCTTGGCAGAGAGCTCCAAAGCGAAAACAGAGTCATCACTGATGAAAAATATGTGAAGGCAAAGCAAAACTGATTAGATTTTATTTTTCTCTATACTTCTCCTCTTTTATCTGTCTAAAAAGTCGTGTTTTGTCACAGATTCATGTCAGCACAACAACCCTATTGTTACATTTCATTGCCAAATTGTGATTGTTGTTCTTGAGATTAAAGTGGACTGATATAAAGAGAGAATGTACTTACAGGTGTCATAGTGTTTTAATGTGTTGTGACAACTCCAAGGCACTGTCATCAACATTATGCATACACAAAGTACAGACACTTCATATTCTTTTAGGCAATGTTCACCCACAGTCAAAGTAATAATGATTAAAGAAACGTAGATGTTGTGTGTCTGTGTGTGTACTTTGTGTGTGGTTTGCCATCTGGCCCTAACTGCCCCACAATAACAAATGTTCCAGCTTTCTGATTGGGCAATTAAAAGCAGCAGGGGCACTGTGTTGACGGGTGAGAGTGTGACATCCATCATCTGAAACAATCGGCCCCTACCAAGCATGTGTGTGCGTGTGTATGTGTGCGTGTGTGCTATATGCTCCTAAAACTACCTAGCCCCCTGTGTCTCTATAATAACTCCGTGAAATCAAACACACAACTCCTTATTCCCAGGTGATGCTCAGTAGCCAGCGGGATAAAAAAAAAAAAATAGAAAAAAAAAAATCAATATGACCATGTGACCAAACCAGGAAATGCTTGAACCCAGGGCCCAATAGGGAAGCAAGTCTCATGGAGATACATCACTCTGGTAGAGGCTGCTGCTGAACAGAAAGCGCATCTGTCTTGCTTCAGCTGGTCACTAAAGAAGAGGAAGGTTGGTTATCAGTTAAGATTTAATGCTGCTGTTATTTTCTTGAAGGAAACTTGAAGGAAAAGTAACTTTCTTTGAAAGCTTGCATTTCAGGAAAAATATGCATGTAAATCCATGGCCCTGACCATAGCCTTTCAACATTTTACTTTAATTGTTCTCAATCATCTGACTAATATTTTTTTTGTTGATTACTGTAATGCAAGCTATGGGGTCAGTTCAAGTTTTCTACAAGAGGAATGCCCTCTTCAGAAACAAAAATGTTTCCTCTTTTTATTTTTAATATTACAAAAAAATTTATTATCATAGTTTAAAACTACCAGGAGGAGTTACATTATCTTCTAACTATTTGAATATGATATACCTGACTAAATAAATACTTGCATGAACCTCATATGTTTTGGTAACCAAACACACATTTCTAAAATATTTTATAAATATCATTAGACCCCATACATCATTAGAGATGATTCCAAATCAAATACAACATCATTATCAACTTAAGATAAGTAGCAAACCAGTATTTTCAATATTTCTTGTCGTTTATACTGTGTGATATTTTAGGTTAATTACAGGCATTACATTTTACAAACTGCTTTACAAATTAGTGTTGCCAATAACATGGGTGTGATAATGGCTAAACTAGTGGAATTACTAAATTTGAGAGGAAAAAAACTAATATTTTCTTTATTTTTAAACAACTACTATCACCTATTTTCATAGTTTAATATTCCGTTTCAGATTTATTTGTGATTACTTTAACTTCATTATTCGCTCATTATTCAGTTTCTAATAACTACAAAGACTTGATTTCCAATGTTTTGGGTTTTTTTGGTGTGATAATGACTGATTATGCTGGTCTACAATTTTCTCAGGAAATTATCTGCCTCAGAGATTAAATGCGCTTTGTCTTACATACTTTAATAAGATGAATTGAAAAACAAATGTCAAGAGTGCTTGGTTAATTGATGTTTTTAATGTATATGCTTTTATTAAAAAGATATACTTTTATGTACATCTATACAATAGATTTATATCTATCTTCTACAAGAAATATCTTGCAAAGTGAATGTATTGTAATTTGCAGACAGTGTTTAGAAGTAGTTCTGGTAGATCTGAGACAAACATTCCTTTTGAGTAAAAGCCATTCTCTCTTTAATTAGTCAGAATTTCACGGTTTGACCCAAGACTGTCTTGGACACTAAAGCCAAGCAGCATTTTTGACGTAACTTTTCTTATTAGTGTCCAAGGTTTGGTAAAGTTTCAGTAATTTTATTCTGGAGGCATTTTACTTGTAGGCCAGTGTTACTACTCTTGTTACAAACTGTCATTACATCAGCCTTTAATAATCCACAATCAGTTGAAATCTAATATCAATAACACAAATGTTCCTATTAAATTCTGTTAATGGTCTTCTCACAGGGCGGTAACCTCAACCTCCTCACAGCAATCCACAGAATCTGTCAATAATTGAATCTGTTGACTATCGCTTCCATGAACAGAGCTACCGTCATGTGTCACATCTGATCCCCTGAGAAAAGAGTGACAATCATTAGTCAGCAATCTGACAGGGACAAATTAAATACAAACCAAGGATTTACAATGCACAGTCAGCCATATATTTACGCTATACGCTCACAGGCCTTGTGAGGTTTTGAAACATGGTTCAGTTTTTGCCATTTTAGCAAGCAACTCATTATTCCTTTTAGAGACAAAATCTGAACCATGATCAGTTAAAGCCTGATCAATGTAACCACGTTGAGCTGAAAACAAACCACCACTGTGTCTTGACAAGGACTTATGAAAATGGTAGGTGAAGGGAAATGCTCTAAGAGAAATACAAAAATAAGTCATGCAAGTCAATATTAGTTTGACAAGTTTTATGTGTCCCTTTGGTATGCAAAAGATATACTATATTTAAAAAGAAAAAATGTTTCTGGTTCAGCATAGAGACTTCAGTTACTTATACTTTCTACGATGCAGAAATGAAACGAAGCTTAATATCAAAGTACAGTCTTAGTCTTAGCTGTTGATTGTCTAAGAGCATAATTAACAGAGCAACTAATCCAACATGCCATCTAGCCAACCCAGAAATGTCTAACCACATTTACTGTTTCAGATCGGGTTTGAAGCTGCTCAAAGCCTGAGTCTACAGCTGAGGAGCTTTGAGACCACTGAGTGAGGCACTAATCATGACCCCATTAACTAAGAAAACACTGGGCATTAGTCAGATGAGGAAAAGTTGTGCTTTTCCTCAGAGCTTTTGTTTAGTTAATTCCCTGTTGACAGCCAAGTGCTCCACTTGCCTCAAGAAAACTTCCTAGAGAGGAAAAGATTACTTTTATCCCTAATTAAAGCAGCTTATTTGCATAGCTCTCCAAGTCATAATATATGCTAATGTGCATTTACATTCGAGAGTGCTGCATAGACAGTTAATGTGGCCTAAATATGTCCATAAATATAATTTGTTTAAATGTTATTTTAAGCCTTATCATGCATCTTTTATATATAGATTATGTTTACTGCTCTTTCTTATGGTATTCTTAGTGTCTTTGGTCTTGTTTACCCAAGTATAGATTACTTACAGCAAGTCATGATACATTTGGAATCAGAGCATTACTCTGGCTGAAGTCACTGATGGTTTAGGTCTGTGGTAGATGTGGTTTGTGCAAAATATACATGCTGGTGAGTGTTTGGGGTACAGACAAGATAGTGAGGCCAACCAGATTTACATGCAGGGGCAGAGAGGTTGTGTGTTTACTTTTCCAGCAGACCATCCTGCAGACCAATCAACCCTGCAGATGAGTTTCAAATTATACCATGAAATGAGAGGAAAACTATCACAACTATGTTTTGTGTGCGTCTTTCATTCACTACCAAAGGGAATGAACAAAGCCCGATACTTAACAAATGCAGCAAGATGGTTTATTACGACTAGGGTTGGTCTTATTTGCTCAATACGTAGATTTGGTTTAATATTTTGGGACTGGGTTGTTTGCTTTTTGCATTTACACTGTAGCAAGTAACAGCAAGTGAGATTTCATTCTCAAGTTGTGTCTAATTTTAACAACAAGCAAAGCATCAACTCATTCACAACCTATCCATGCTAAAAGGAGAAGTCACCATTTCCATTTGCTGGGTCAAGGCTTTACTACTTTGACATTAGTGACAGAGCACAGCTGAACCATGATCTGTTTGGTTTTGGTTTAATCATCATACCTTAGACTGCTGCTCCTGTGACCTACATGCAGGTAAGCAGAAAATAAAGGATGAACAAATCGATCCCCATCATGTGAAATAAACCTTTAGTTTCTTTAGTTACTGCCATTAGTAAAGAAACCACAGAGCACACATTTATTAGAGGCGACTTAAATTAGATGAGCTGATCTGATCAGATACTGTTTAGCCTACATAGCAAAACCTGCAGAAGGGAAAAGAAGACTGCACACCACAGGAGCACTTACACCAACCACATTTGCTAATTTAACCCAAAAAAAAGAAAACGAAAGAAAAATCAAGTTTTCATTTTGTTTACAAATCTGGATTGCTACGGGTTACAGGTTAATCTGTGGCCCTCCTTCTTCCATTCCACCGGGTTTAATAAAATCGGTGAATTTCATGGAGATTTTTAGATTTTAGATAATTCATTAGTTTTGTTTTGGCATAATCCTGCTGAGAATGAAATACAGAGACCGACGGACGCGGTACTTCCTCCCTACATAATAAAAAATATAACTTAAACATCTACATGCTATTATGCTTCTATGCATTTAATTTGTAGGGAAAAAATGTCTGCCTAGTAACTGAAACACCTTGACATTACGGTGATGGTGGTTTATTATGAACATACAACTGAATTTTTGATTAAAGAAAATTGACCAAAGTGTTACATTCATAAGTAAATCTATTACAATGTTTATTACCATGCCAGAAAAAGCATTTTAATTTAACAAGTGAATATTGGTGTAGTTAAATTTTTGGATAAAATTAATGTTTTTTTTTCCCACTTTGACCATACATTCTATACATTAAACTAATTTCCTAATACACACACACACACACACATATATATATATATATATATATATATATATATTTTTTTTTTTATCTGCCCTTTTTTCCTGCAACGAAACGTAATCTAATCCATGTCTCAGAGACCTGGATCTGATCTGTACCATAAGTTTTGCGATCAGATACACACTAAAGTAATTACTGCAGAACATGATGATTTGAATTACAACCACGATATAAAATTTGATTGAATGGTTCATGTTGTTGTTCAGACAAGACTGAAGTGCAAATATTACCCAGAGTATGCTATATGGATTGTGTATGATGGGACTGAAACAAAAAGAGAAAAACTATCAAACTTATTTACAGCTGAAACCTTCTAGAAAAGTATGTTTAATAGGAACGGCTCACAGTTAAACATTTTCACAAGAAGCAGCAGCATCCAATTGTGGTGTTCGCTGGGTTTATTCTTAGACTCTATTCCAAGGATGTATGTGTATGTTTGTTTAGGAAATGTTGACATTGAATATGTCCTTTTTCTGAAAAATACATTCCTTGTAAAAGTGAGCCATAACTTAATAAACACAGAAGAATCTGAGTCCCAAGGTGAAAGAATTGAAAACCACTCATATACTACATTTTAAAAGTCTTGTTGTGAAGGAAGAGTGGAAGCTGCTCATAGTGATCAAGTCTATCCACTGAAATTGATGGTAATAAGAAAATGTTTCCAATTAAATTTTATTCATGAAAATAACTAAAATTGGCGTTGACATTTCTGGATATTGATTATTTAGAAATTTCTATTAATTATATATCTTTTGCTCATGTACACAGAGTGAGAATCAATTGTTGAGGCATGGCTTCTAGTCGCAGCAAAACTGAACTGAACCAAAGCTTTCGTACTAATACTGAGAAACCTAAACAGTCTGGATCCAAGGGAAGGGATGGGTGTTTTATTTATTCATTTAAAATGAATTCCTCCTCTTTCTTACTATTGCTCTTCTTATTATTACTACTATTACTATTATATTTATGTTTATTTTAATAAATATCTTGTCTGGTGTACTTGGTTGCACATCCAAGGGTTTGTTGTTTCACGGTTCTTTGTTGAAATAAAGAATAACTTCTAACTAAAAAAAACTGAGGGTTATTTTAAGATATTTTTGTGCTTGATGATTCATGTTTTAACCATGAATAAATTCCTGAACTTGGTACTCATACTAAACTGCTCATAATGCAGGTTCAAAATACATGATATAAAAATCATATTAGTCCACCTGCTCCTCCATTTTGTGACTGTGTGTTATTGGTCCAGTTGATGATGATTATTATTATTAGTATTATTATCTCACTGCACACTTTCAAATCATTTGCATTTTTACATGCTCAGCAATTTTCCCAACTTAAAAAATAAACCCCTTTACCACAAATTGAAGTTGTCAGAGGGCGAGTGGATGTGCCCTGTGTCAGCAGGTATCTGTACTCCTGCATGGTATATGAGCAGACATTAAATCACTATATCTGACCTGTGGAGGGGCACAATTTAAGCATTTATTAAATGGTAAACCTTCAGAGATGTTACGCACAGATTAAGGGAATCTCACTGCTCCCTTTTGTATTTATATATCGATTCTCTATCAATTCCTCATTCCAAAAAAATTGAGCGGAATCATGAGACTCCCAGAGGTTTTTAACTCTAATTTAAACCCATCCACACCTAATCAAATAATAAAATACACCATAAAATATATTTCATTTATAGCAGCTTTTCAAAGACATGCTTTCAATTGCTCAAATCCTTCACAAGCTCTCTCAATTAGACATAAGATCATACAGCTCAAAAGACTCCATAACAATCTCTCTTAAGATTATTAATAAGCCAATAGCACAGGGTTAAGTTCTCAACTACCACTTGGAAGTTAGTTTCTAGCTTTAGCATTGAGAATTTCAACAACAATCTCATTTCTAGCACATTTTGGCCTCTCCCACAGTCAACAGTCGAGTTCTTTGTGGCAGGACTGCGTTCTTGGACATTATTTTTTTGTTTGTTTGCCAATTTGGGCAGGCAAATTGGCAAAAAAGGGGGGGAAAATTCATAATATTGATTTTTAAAAAGACGGGAGAGAACACAATTGAAGGCTGTTGATACTAATTGAGTCATCCTATTCATTCATACGCCTCAATTCCACTGACGTTAAGTGGATACAAGGTCTATGATCTTTTCCTTGTCTCTGGTCATTTGCAAGCCTCACTTATCCTTCCCTGAGTGATTTCATTTGGCTTTGAGTGGTTTTGAGAGGAGAATAACACCAGATGAGGCCAACTTAAAAACCAGGTATCTCAGAATTTTATGTCTTTCTTATAGATATGAAGTGTGGTGATCTCAAATAAGCGAAGCTCTCTTAGCTATCACAAAATGGTGAAAAGCTGGGGCCTATATTTCTTCTTTACACAGAGAAAAAAAAAAGAAACAGAGCAGCAAATGCTGTGCATGAAAATAGTAAGCACTTCCCTTTCAATCCAAGGTAGTGTTGGAGCAGTTTTCTGGTAATTGCTTTTGCCTAGAAGATGGAGAGATTGAAGAATGTAGCAAAGAGGATGGGAGAGAAGAACAGGACACTTTTTTTTTTAACAGGAGGACGGGGACAGAAGCACTATAGAACAACAGCCTACGGTTTTCTCCTGAAGTGCTCTTACGTTTGATTACCCCTCCTGCCCTCCTTCTCACACTGCCTTCAAGCAGTGATTTGTGTGCATTCCTGTTGCTTTTTGGTTTCAACACCAGGGGGTCTGAGCCACAGAGGGCAGTGTGCATGCACATGTCCATATCTACAACTAAAAGTATATGTGTGCACTCAGGCCTGCGCATGCTTACACAGAACCATGACCATGTGTCTATAAACTTTTCTGTTTTCACCTATGTGGCCAAGTTGGAGACCGTATTCTATCTTCAAAACACACTGCAACAGCATTGAAATGAGTCACCCCTTTCATCTGCTTCCACTGCTCTCGCTTACTCCAGCTTCCACACCTTGCCTAATGGATTTTCAAATGCAGGTACACGATTTCTTTCAAGACTTGACAGGCATTTTCCTTTGTGTTTAGAGATGGGGATCAGGCACTGAGTGGTTTGCTGGTGATGGTTTTGTTGAAAGATTCTGCATACAGAGTAGAAACATTTTCCTGAACTTTTCTGAAAAGGCTAAATGTGAGACTCCATGCCCGTTTTCATATCTTGCCAAACAAAGGTATTAAAAGCACTTCTTAAAAGCGAAAGTTCTCTCGCTCTCTGTGGAGTAGTTTTTTGTTTTTGTTTGCCTGTTTCTGTAGGTGCTCTCATGTTGAACATTGCTGTACAGACAGTCCAGATTATATGTAAATTGTAAAAGCACAAAATATCTTTACTACTTTGTAAATCTTAAATGTTAAGATTTAAGTTCTCCATAACATTTCAAAATCCTGCAAAAGCTTACTGCATTTCAAGCTACAGATTTAATGCATTGTTACTGCTAAAGTAAAGCTAAAATCAGAGTTGCACCATTCATCAAATCAATCTTGATGTCAGCCTGTTTTATAGTAACAGCTAATAATAGTAGTTTTTATAGTAATTATATAACTACAAAAGACCACAGTTTAAAAAGGTCCAGTGTGTGTTGAAGTACTTTCAATTCAGTGACACTGAGGAGACAGAGGTAGTGTGTAAAAATTAAAAATGAATGTCACTATTTAAGTTTTTAATAGGGTGTATGTTTGAGCTGGGGGAAAAAATGCACATTTCAAAAGAATCTGTGTATTCATTATTATGATAGCACAGGTATACACTGCTCTACAAGTAAAATGCCTCAAAAAAAAAAGTAGTGGGACTTTATGAAGTCTGTGTCACTAATAAAAAAAAAATGGAAAAGTCAAACATGCTGCTTCGCTGTAGTGTCCAAAGATACAGTCTTGGATCAAAATGTGAACTTCTGATTAATTAATGAGAGAAAGGGTTTAACTCAAAAGGAATGTATGTCTTAGAGCTTCCAGATCTACTTCAAAATAGAGCTGCACAATATATCGTTTCAGCATCGCCATCGCAATGTACGTATGCGCAATAGTCATATTGCAGGTCCTGTGAAGTAGGAGGCAAATGAACTCAACATGTTCTCATCTGATTTCCACCTGGGTGCCGCGATCCACCAATCACAATCGTTTTTAATCAGTTTGCTGAAGCTGACCACACCCTTGCACATGGAGTGAGTTGCTGGTAACAACATTGAAAACTGAGCAACAAGCAAGAGAAAAATAACCAAAAACAAAGGCTTGGTGCCAAAAAGAAAAGCAACATCAGTTATCTGGAATTATTTCAGCTAAAATTAGGATGATGCTGAAACACGTGTTCCATGGCGACAGAGCCTTCCACCTGTCACCACAATGAGAGGAAAACAACTAATGTGTTTGAAAATTCACGTCAGCACCACACAGCTATTATATCCTCCTGAGTATTTTTTCATATTGCAATATATATCACAGTTACAAAAAATCGCAATGTCAGTTTTTTCTAATATTTTGCAGCCCTACTTCAAAACACACACATTTAATCTCTGTGGCAGATCATTTCTAAAAATTGTAGACGAGTGTGGCCAAGAAAGAGGTTTCAAATCACAATTACATAAAGTATACTGGATATTTCACTCAATCTTGCATCACCCACTGGCATTAAAACTAAACTTAAGGATGAAAGATTTACCCAGGAATTTTCTACTTTTTATTTGATTGATTACCTCCGCCAAGGAGGTTATGTTTTTGCCAGGGTTTGTCTGTCTGTCTGTTTTTCCGTTCGTTAGTTAGCAACATAACTCAAAAAGTTATAGAAGGATTTTGATGAAATTTTCAGGATTTGTTGGAAATGGCACAAGGAAGAAATGATTAACTTTTGGGAGTGATCCGGAA
>JAPTYQ010000014.1:25341722-25354571 GCA_029814465.1 Ostorhinchus cyanosoma
CTAAGTAGCTGAAAATTAATGACTTGAATTGTACAGTGTATCTCTGTTAGAGGGCTACATCTGTGGAATAATTTGGACCAAAACTTTAAAATGTCTTCTTCAATTTGTGCATTTAAAAAAAATCTAGTAGAATAACAAAATAGAGAACATTATCTGAATAAGTGAATAATTAGTTATAAAATAGAAGAATGCATAAAATAATAATTAATTACTTAATTAATTAAAAGACTATCATGCTTAGGAAATATTAGCACATTTATCAATGATTGCATTTGTTGTAAATATATAAAGTTTATATAAATATTATAGCTTAGATTAAAAAAGGTAATGTAAATCTGATTGTATGTGAGGTAACTAAAAAAGTGTATGTGAAAGGTTTGTATGGATGCTTTGTGTTACTGTAAAAAAGTGTGTTAACAAAGTAAAGGAAGCAGAATTAATTTAATTATTAGTTTGTAAAAAAGGGATGGGAGTCTATAATTCTTCTCTCTGTGCAGAAACATTTTGTTTGATCATGTTGTATGGTTCTTTGTTTTCGGGTGATTCTATGCGATGTGATTCTATTCTAAAACTAAACGAACTAAACTGGACTGAATTGTTGAAATGTGATGTCTGACATTTTCACCTATATCTAGGAATCACAGGAGGTAATAATACTCAGCTTCTTCTCATCAGGGCGCCACAGAGTTTGAAAGACCTCTTTGTTGACAAATTCCAACCGCAATTGACCAGTTTTGCTGTAAGCTTCTTGCAAATGAAGAAGTACTTCTCCAATGACGGGTAGAGTTATGGTTGGACGCCTGAGATGACAGAGAAATATGACCTGACAGGTCATTGATGCAGAACACCCATCACGAAGACTATTATACTGTCAGTGCACACATACATGAATTTAGTTTGCAGTGTATCCCATTACCTGTTCAACCTTTAATTCTATTTTCCTCGTAGAACTAGAAACAATGGAGCATTACAAATAGTCCTCAGTTTACATACGACTTCACTGATATTAAGGAGTGGTACACAGGACTGTAATAACTCACAAAATTTAAGACATATTACACAAAAGAACCACTATACTGTTAATTTAATATCTAGTATTAATTTCAAATAATTGTACCGCCCATCTGACCTTTAACTTATCTAATCTGACTTCAGAAGAAAAAACTAAATTCCGTCATCTCTCAGCTTGTGATCCATAATTAAATTCATATTTTATTTTTCAGCTGAAAGGCTTCCATTGATTTTGGAACTTAATTAAATATCTTGTTCCCTGCTGTTTTATAATTTCCATGTCATATATTTATGGTTTGCAAAACACATGCTTTTTGAATAATTGAACATTTTAATCACTATGTCAGCTTAAACACTGTCCTCTAAGTGTCATTTACTGCTGAGTTAAAATTTCAACCTGTACCGTACTGTAATCCATGCTCTTGTCTCCATGGTGTATCCAAACAGAGACGCCCACTCAGAGTCAAAGGCTTGAATTATTGACAGGATGGATTATTACACAACATTGCCTGAGAGGAACTTGCTTTGTGTATGATAGAGGGTGGGAAGTGAGGAAGAATGAAACACCCAAAGAAAAAAAAAAAAAAGAACAGAAAAGGAAAAAAACAGGCAATGGCTGGGGATTCCCAAAACTGTTTGAATACAGTGAGAAACTTTCAGTTTGATAAAACATAAATAAAAAAATAAAAAAAATGGGTTAAGTATTCATTTAGAGAAGGCTGTCAAAATCATGTGTCATTAAATGTATTTATAAGTAATATAATTAATATTTAATGTACAAAAAGGAACAAGGATGTGTAACTGTCGACTCAAATGAACTTGTTTGTGTATTTGTGTTTCCTACACCAGTTCAATTCAAGTCACATCTTTCACACACTATGTCAGCAGCCACCACCCCCCAAACACGCACCCATCCTCCTTCCTGCCCGGCCCCCTCTTTTGATTGGTTGACCTAGTGGAGTTACTATGGGAACGCCAGTAGAGAGGCTGCCATGCAGAATGTGGGGTACAGCCTCTGAATGGTGCTTAAGGCTCCATCACACACACATACATACATGAGCTTTTCCATTAAATCCAAACTCTAATGGGACTCCTGAAACATGAAAGCCTTAACTCCATCAAAGCTGCCATCCTGTAATAGAAAACTGGGAAGTGGGAATAAGTCGGGGCATTTTTATATTAGGAGGGCAAAAAAGTTGAGTTGTTTAATTCAGTACACGCTAGAGTTTTGTAACAACCCTGCTTTGTCCCGTGTAACCATTAGCCTATTGTGACTTTTACAAAGACCTAAATTATTCAGATTCAGTCTTAGGCCATACGGGGTCTTGTTTGTTAATTCTTTTTTTACTATTAAATGCAGTACTCTATGAGATGCACAATTATGTCAGTGTCCACAGTGGTTGTTCATACGTTGACACAGACTCATTTAACAGCACTGAAAGCAGAAGAACTCTAACTCTGACGCACAATAGTTCTCTTTCTCCCACGTTTTTCTTTGCATTTTGCCCTCACTGCTTTCCTTGTTCTCTTCTTCAGCAGTTTAGATAAAAACTTTATTGTTTAGTCCAAACTAAATTCTCCCTGCCAGGCATTTATACCAGATTTATGTACCAAAACAAATACACACAGCACAAATATGGCTTCCAATGAGGATGACTGTCCACATCCAGCACCCAAGCATCAGCAGATTAATGGTGAGATCAGCCGATATACGTGCACGCGCACCGGCATGCCGCTTTCATACTGTCAGCATCACTGGCTTTGATCTGGCGGGCTGGTACGAGAGAGTGTTATGGTCTTACGTAAGGCTTTTACATAAACCTCAGTGTGCAGAAACAGAGAGAGCTGGATAAAGAGGGAGGGGGGGGGGGGCTTGCTGCACCATTACAAAGGGGATTCGCACTGCACCAAATCCTCCTCCCACTACACATGTATGCGCACCCACACCACAGCAACATATAAGCAGTGTCTAGCAACATGTGTTACGCTCTGAACAATGAAACGCTCCCTTTAATCTACAACCAGGACACACAGGCTCCGTAGCCACATGCATAAGCAGAGCATCAGCTGCATCTTTCTCATCAAATGGGATGTCTGACCTTCTTTCTTTGTGTCTTTTCCCAGCAGAGACCAACAGCTGACAATGACACATCTGCCAAGCATTTCATGTCAAAGATCAATAAAGTGTATTGATAACCTTTTTCATCCAAGCCTGGCAGACTTCTATCCTAATGAAAACCACAACATAAACACCACATGCTGCACATCAACAAAAGCATCCATGTTGCTCACCGTCTCTCCCACCCATATACTCTCGGGATTAAAGCCACAGTGATGTGGAGGTGGAAAGATGGAGGAGGGGAGCTGAGGTGACACAAGCTCTACCTTATATATATTTTTCTATAATTATTCAACCATAAGATGCCTCTACCATTTAGGTGTCTACATACATCCTTGTGTAAACGTGGATACAAAGAGTCAGGACCTCATCTATCAGCTCAAACACAGTTTTATTCATTAAATATGAAAAGTGGAAATGCTTCACACTGTGAACAGACAAAAGGTAACAAAAAGAAGGAAAACATGATGTGCTTTTCATGGCTGTGAAAGAAAGAAAAGAGAGAAGCATCCGTATGAAAAAACACAAGGAAAAAGAGCCAGGTGGCAATTTAGAGCCTCAGTGGTTGATGTCGTTGTTGTTTTGATTCCAGATAACAGATAGCAGAGATTAATGTTTAACATGTCAAACCTAAATAAAGTGGAGAATAAGTGCTATTTCACTTTGGCGTGTGTCAGAATGGTTTCAGCTGCGGAGGAACCCACATTTGAAGAAACCTGCAAAGTATTTTGCATAATGATCACGGTTCGTCCAGGTCATACAACACCATTATATTGATCTCTGGGTTAAAGCAATTTGATGGTGACTGTGATTTCCTATATTTCAAAACAAGCAAAGGCTTTTCGAATTTGATATTTGGACCAATCTGCATTGTTCTCCTCAAACAGTCACTCTGTATGCCAATATCTCCACCAAATTCAGTTCCTCGGTTAGCACTCAAATGGATGGAGAGTTAAATTAATTGTACACTAAATAATAAACCCCAGTGAAAATATGAACAAACATGATCATTTGCTGCTCCATATAAGAGCTTTATCCTGCCTGTTTTTGTCTGGTGAGAGATGCACTCTCTCTTTGCAGAACTGGGATCAGATTACTGTGGTCTGCCCTGCACTCCACCATCAGGAGGATGGAAGATATCTGAACCTGATGCAGTGTCATGGATCAATCAACACATCTTAAATGAGATGGAAAGCTATCACAAGCTAGGATGACCCTCATGTGTCATTGGTACCCTCGTGGTTAGAATCACAAAAAAAAAAAAATCTTGAATGAATGTATTTAATGAGAAACCCTCTCTATAGCAGAAAGGCTAGCGAACACTTAGCTCCCTATAACTTGTGTCACTTACAAAGGCCTTTAATGAATGGCAATACCCCCACCCAAACTCAAAACAAGCAGCATTTTGCAAGGCTGCTCACACTCTGCAGCAGTTTATCTTAATTTTGAAAGCACAGGGGACAGTAAATTCCACCATTTGTCTTGCCCCACAATACTGGGACACAAGAAAACAGAATGTGGTCCAGAAAAATATATGCTAACCAATGACGTACAATGATGTCACGCTACATTCAGATTTATACACAGCTGTGGTGGTTCAGAGAAAAGGGCTGTTCAATGTGCAACAGCCAACAAACCTAAGGTAAAGTTTTCTGGTGTGGTTTCATTCAAAACCCCCAAATTTTGTCTTTTAAACTGTAGCTCAGTTTATGAAGTCACTGAAAAGTCTTGTTTAATCGTCTTAATTTCTGACAAACGTGGCTGAAACTGAGCAGAGATTTATCCTCTTACATCAGCCCATACAGCATATTAGTGGAGAGGAGTACAAAAAAAAAAAAAAAAGGAAGGAAAGAAAGAAAGCGGAGTATTAAGAAGCTGGTGCAATCACAGTTTCAGTTCCGTGCAGTATGACTTAGGAAGGAGAAGGCTATAAAAACAGTATGAAATTTAGTGAAGAGGAGAGTACTAACTAGAAAAAAATGGTTTGTGCATGTGTCCACAGAGAAGAAAGTCATCCAGTGTAGCTACAAAGACAGCGCCAGAGGATAAACAGCATATCTTAGATGTTATTCCCTGACCTTTGTGTCTTGTATATTAGGCATCTCAAGCCAGACACTCATGCAGAGGGAGAAAAAATGTTTCTGTTCGTGAATGACTTTGCAGGTCTTATTGTGTATTGTAGATATATGAAACATCAGTGCAAAAGATCCCTCTAGTTAGAGTATTGCGATAGTTTTGCACATCTCCGTTGATAATTGTGAAAGTTGTAAATCCCAGAGAATGACATCCTATGGATGTGTTTCCATTGGTGTGGTAGAAGTGAGATCCAAATGCAACAGGCTGAAACCGAACTTGGAAAATCCATATCAAAAAACAAACCAGGTAAAAAAAGAAATAAAAAAAAAGAGAGAGAGACCTCACTCTCCTAAAACCAGTGAGTATTGTTCAGCTTTCTTCCACACTTTCGGCTGTAAAGTAGGTAATGTGATAAAATAAGGTTACGTTTTAAACGGGGCTGCTCCCATTTCTCAGCATACATTTGTAAATTTCCACAAAGTAAAATATAATCAGTGTACGGTCAAAAGAAGACCATCTTCAAAACACAAAATATACGCACAACAGCCAAAACAAAAACAACGAAGAGGTGGATATCAGTATGACTATTCCAGATTATTAAAGGCTGAGAAATTAAGACAGATCTGATTTCTTTTAAAACTTTGGCTCTAAAATCAGATGATTAGGAGGTAATTTGTTACAGATTAAACACAATGATGAACTCTGAAGAAAAAAAACTTTGATTAGATTAGGTCCTTGTGAGCAAATTCAGTTACGCCATATGGAATTCCATAAGAAAAATGAAAAAAGATAAAAAGGTGCTCTGCTTTTTTGCAGTGTGCATTCATGATCTGAAGCTATCAAAATGGCTGTCAAACTCTCAGAAACACACAAGCTCATCCAGGAAGTTACAAGGCGAATGTGTCTGCAAGTTCATGGATTGTCAAGAGTCAGCCTCCAAAGTTCCAGTGAGGGCTGTGAAGTGTTAACCCAGCATTTTGGAGTCTCCTCGTGACTTTCTTGAATGAACAAAACCACTTATTCTATTCTAGGCTGTCGTAAGCCAAAACACAGATTTAAAGATCTGAGAGGAATTTATAGGCTGTTAACTCCACAGCTCAACATTTTTCTTGGTCTGGGAAAGGTTTGGTCCTGCATAAACAGCACTGTAGTGATGTACACTAAAGATCATAAGTTATTGTGAGAGTTCCACCCCTTTTATTGACACTACTTCTTGTGGGCAGTTCCTCTGGTTGCGCTGCCAGGCTTGTTTCCAGAGCGACGGACCGGGACCTTGGATACAGGGATTCTGGTGCGGACTGGAGGAGGTGCTTGGGTCTTTGGTGGAGGGGACTCAGCCTCTAGGACAGATGACAGTGCTGAATGGCTTACAGAATGGGGAGGTGTAGATTGTTTGCTGCTTACTGGGATCTTGGATTCCCGGGGAAGGCTGGTGCTGCCTTTCATTGATCGGAAGGACGAAGAGGAGGAGGAGGAAGGAGGTGTTGTTTGGGAGGTGGGGCTCAGTTTGTATTCAGTGGATGGAGAGGGAGTACTGTGTAGATCTACATCCTCCTCTTCCTCTTCAGGGTCATTGTAGAGATCATACAGGTGATCTCCAGAACAACTGTCACGTGATAGGGCCATCTTCTGGTCACGCTGTAGTCCGCTCTCATCAGGTGTTGCTGTGGGAGTTGCTGAGGGTGTGTCCCAGTAACCTTCATCACTAAGTGGCTCTTTTTCACCAGGTGATGTGGGATGGCGGTTATGAGGGAGTGGGGGTTTGGCCGCTGCCCGGCCTCCTGCTCCACCAACAACTGGAATCTTACTGAGCCCCAGCGCTTTGACCTGGGGTACTTTTCGCTCTGAACTCCTAGATGCTGAAGGGAGGTGGCTGCTGGCAGGGTTAGCGGTGGAACGAGGGGGATATGTGGAAGTTGGGATGGTGGAAGGAGGTTGGTGAGATCGGGGCAAAGCGGGGGAGTTGTCCCCTGTGGAAGGCAGCATGTGCCAAAGCCCCTGCATGTCGGCATCATCCACTCCTTCAGGACTTGCCATTTCCTCCCCTCCACCCATATAGGCCACCACACCACTACCAGGTGGATGTTGCTGTGGTGGAGGTGGAGCCCGAGCTCGGGCAGGAAGTGACGCAGGCATTGAGCTTGTGGACACAGAGAACATGGGCTGGGAATGTAGAGGGGCTTTGGACGGGGAGCCACGAGACATGGAACTACTGACTCCAGATGCTCTTCCCATACCTGCTCCAATGCTTCCTCCTCCTCCACCTCCACCTCCACCTCCTCCCCCACTGCTGCTGCTGCTGGTGCCACTGCCCCCATTCCCTGTTGGTCCTTCCTCCTCTGCATCAGCAATAATGTCACCACAGCCCGTCAGTGAATCAAAGCTTTTAAGGGATGTGACGTCAGTGAATAGCAGAGAGCAGAGGCGGTCCACAGAAGGTTCTGAAGGGGGGTCGCCTGTACTGCAGCGGTCCAAAGGGGGTGTAGCAAGAGAGGGGGTGAGGCTTGAAATTGAGGCTTTGGCTTTGGGAATGGGAGGGCGAAGAGGTGAGTCGGTGGGTGTGAAAGGGAAGGGGCTGTCTGGCTCGCCAGACGGCCCTGGCATTACAACACAGTGTGGGGGTGTCATGGTAACACTAGTACTTGGAGTCTCTAATGCATGGCAATTAGGTTCTGCCTCTGTATTCCCACAATCCTCTTGATGATGATGAGGAGGTGGCTCTAGGGTAAGAGTAATATCCTTTACCTTTTCAGTGTCTGAAACATTCCCATCCGCCTTCTTCCTCCCCTCTATTTCCTCCCCTTCACCTTCGTTTGTTTTTTCCTTACGTCTCCATCGCATGCTGCTAAAGAAGCCCTTTAGGCCCCTCCCTCTTCTGACAAGCCCCGCCCCTCCATTCTCACTCGACCTAAAACTCCCACGTCGGAGCAAAGAGAAGAAACTCAGTGATTTGCTGAGAGATCTTACGGGTACCGCCTCCAGTCCAGTGTGCCCCTCCCCTCTCCGTCCATCGGTGTCGTTGTTGGAGCTTGTTAGCCCATCATGGGTTTTGCTTCTTACTAGCTCTGCTGCTGATCCATTCCCATTCATAGAATTCCCATTGTCTGAATTCCCGTTGTTCCCGCTGTTTGTTGCTCCTTTGTTCCTGAAGGAGAAGAAGCTAGCCATTCCAGAACCAGTGGAGCGCCTTCCGAAGAGTTTGAAGGCAGCTTTGTTGATCTTCCCTGTTGGCTGGGGGTCACACTGAGGGGCCACAGGAGGCTCCATACACTCCGCCTGCACCTCCATTATCCGGCACTCTATCGCTCCCACTCAGTCGTCTCTCTTGAGCTCTCTCGCTGCCTCTCCGTCCTCTTTCTCTGACCACACATACACTCACCCTCTCTCTTTCTGTCCCTCTCTCTCCCTCTCCACCCTGCTGTCTGGTGCTCTTTCACTCCCACTCTGACTCGCTCTAACGCCTGCCTGCTGGTTTTCTCTCGCTGCCTCTCTCCCTCCCTCTCTCTCAGACACACACACACACACACACACACACACACACACACACATGCTGGGTGCTGCTCCTCACTGTATCCATAGCAACTGGGTGGGCTAAGCAGCTTTCGTCAATGTTGGCGGGGCTCCAGTGTCTGTCCTCCACTCCCTCCCCCATCCTCTTCCTCATCTCTTCCTCCACCTTCCCAGTCACCAGTGCTCTGTTTGCTGTTTGTTTTTTGTTTTTTTTACTTATTTAAGTGTTCATCAATTTCCAAGCGCAGCACGACTTCATTGTCTGTACGTCCAAGTGTGTTCGTACAAAAGCGTTTTTGCAGGCATATACACCCACTGATGTATTATAGTGATCAGACATGAGTTCAGTATGTTTATGTGAGACTTCTCAGTGGCTCATTTGATGAAGTGCAATGACAAATTATAAAGAATGTTTCATACTTGCTTGGAGGTGAGAAAAATCTAACAAGTGAAAACAGACGATTTAAATAAATATCTCTTTATGTGTTTCATTGTTACAGCCTGTGAAGTGAGACGAGTTAAGGCACCAAGAAATCATTAACAAATCGATGTAAATGTCTTGTGTGCGTTTGAGTGAACTTCAGAAACCTCCGAGCATGTTGAAAGCGTGAATTAGATGACTCAAACACAAGACTTGCTGATCAACAGTATAAGTGGGCTTAAGCCGGGATATGGATTTAAAAAAAAGTGTTTCAGCACTGTCGCACAAACACACACAGATCAGACAACCCCTCCAATACAGTGTGGGTCCGACTTATAGACCATATGGCCTGGAGCCCTCTCCCATATGGGCCCAAAGACCAGGTGTCTGAAAGCTATGACAACACATCTAACTGTCACTCTGTCATTGTTAAGAGTGTGTGTGTGTGTGTGTGTGTGTGTGTGTGTGTGTGTGTGTGTGTGTGTATGTGTGTGTTACCACTTATGCAGACAACATTACAATCATTCTTCTCACATTAGCTATACTGTTAGCTCCTACCTTGGCAACCAGCTCCGTTTCAGTGAGCATGTAGAGCAATTAACTGTTCATTAGCTGGAGGAAAAAGCAGTGTTCACCTTATTTTGTTGACATTCTGTTATTATTCTTTTCTTTTTCTCTTGAATGTATGCATTAAACAGGATGTAAAACACGCGTATAGCTTATATTCATCACATTCATTTAGTTTTCTAAAAACTGCAAATCCGTTAAGGTGAGCTCCCCATTGTTTCTAGAGATAGATTATTGTTTTTATTTACATTTCATATTCGCTGAAATATACTTTATGTCATCTTCGCCGGCAGCAGATTCACCCAGAGGTCTCCAGTAATCCACTGTGTGTGCTTTTTTCACTGCCTACTCTATCCTCCCAACCCCCATGAATCTCCCTGATACCCCGACCCACTTACGAACCTCTTCTCCCCTCCTTCCTTCCCTCCCCTACTCCTACTCCTTCTCTCTCCTCCTCCTCCTCCTTCATTGCTGTGGGCACTGGCTCTCCTCTTCCAGCCGAGTGCTATCAAACAATGTCTGCATTCATCCACCCAAAGGCAACACACACACACCCACACAGATCCACAGACAAGCTCACACCCACATAAACACGTTTTGAGGGCTTCCCCAGAGTGAGGCACTGAAGCGAATCATCCTCATGGTCTCTCCAGATATAAAAGACGCGTAATCTGTCCACTCATCCCACATGTCAGCCGCCCTGTAGGCTGCTCGCCAGTCAGCCACTCAGTCACTCAGTCACCCAACAAGTGGACAGGTTTTCAGGTGTTACAATAAACTAAAATGCCCTGCAGCCATACTAGCAGGTCAGTTGGTTAACTGACTGGACTTGAAGCTGACACTGAGCAGCAGATGGCTGGTGGCTTGACAAGTGGATACATATGAGTGGCTTCAGTCACTACATAATGGGACAAAGCAGTTCTCTGAGTTATTAGAGGGTGGGAAAGCACATTTTCAAGCAACTTACTGCTTTTGAACACCAGTAAATCACTACAAATATCATAAATTTGACTGCCTGTACTATATAGTAAACCTCATCAGTGCATGTTAAAATATTGCATCAGCTCTGATATGGTGTGAAAGCAACAGGGTGTAATGATTAATAAATATAGTTTAAACATTCAACACCAAATCATGAGGTGAACATTTGGGCTAAACTGAATAAAGTTGCTTTCCTTTTTAACAGAAATAATTGGCAATTAGCTATCCGAGTATATTTCCGTTTGCCTCTTCCTCATTAGTAACTGTTAAAGAGAAGACAGACATATGCGGTGTAAGACAGAAAAAAGTACACACCCTATTATCACTCCACACATACCTCCCCTTCCCCCCATCTGTCTAAATAGGGTTCCCATTTCATCCCCCTGAGTGAAGCTCTGCACTAAGTGGGACAGTTAGAGGACATTTTCTCTCTGCCTGCTACTTTCTCTGTGTTTTCTATAATATGGCTTTTCTGACTGTGTGTACGTGCATAGTGCCAACATGCAGATGCTGAATATGCTTTTAGACTCTCCATTCTCTTTAGTGAGGATCATCAGGATGCAAATATTGATGTTACTTTGAAAGTGCATGGGTGTGAGTGCATGGAAGGGAGTGTAGATGGATGGATGCATATGTTACATGAGATGAGAAAATGCTGAATGCACTACTCTCTGTCACCGTAGTCAAAATCTTTAGCTGTTTTAAAAACCGAGAAATCCATTTAGTCCTTCATCTGTTAGGATTTGCATAAAAGGCAAACACCTTGCATAGATGCAAAGCATTTGCTCCATGCTCCTGTATGTGTGCCTGTAGTTGCTTTGTCTTTAACCCATACAGACCCAGTGTGATTTTTGTGTCAGTTCCCAAATGAATTTTTCTCTCTATTTAAGCTTTCCTAAATGATTTATCACCATTTATTATGATATTATCCTCTGTATTTTGCATTTTTTCCAGTGAAAATCATCTATTTGCCTATGTTTAGTTGACAGTTGTTCATAAAAGCTCAGAGTAAATTCAAAGGTTATTGTATCAAAACAGAGAAAACTGAAGAAAATGTGACTTTTTCAGCAAATCCCTCTCATTAACTCCAATATTCATTGTCCAACTCCATGGGTTTTACTGGTGAATCAATGTTGTAGAAGATGATGGTGTTTCCACAGTAACTAAGGAGCTTCTGAATGTTGAAATGGGCCATATCTGATGATTATGAAAAGATGACAAACTGTATTTTAATTTTTTATTTTTGACATGGATTGATAGAATTAATGGATCAACAGTTTAGATCAGTAGATGCTTCTGGTCGATGGTGGATGTTTGGGTATTTATGGGTTAATGCTTATTCAAAGTATTTCATCGTGTGGCAGATAAACAAACTTCAGCAGAACAATTGGTCAGCTTGTGTCAACAATAAGTAAGATATCAAGTAAAAACATGCTGTATTAGTAATTTTCAGCTCTCTACCACCTGGATATTTATCTACAAGACATGGATGTACAAGATAGAAAACTAAACTTGAAACTGTAATTAGATAAAGGTGACAAACTTAGATTTGATAGGCACCCCCAGAATAAAGAAAACCTTTTCCTCAGATGGTTAATCGAAATAAATCCCATACCTTTATCACGGAAGTCAGCTGGTATTTTATCTTTATCAGATGAAAAAGGCTTACTTTAAAACACACCTACAAGATGGGCTGCTGGCCAGAAGTGCATTATACCAGGGTTTTAGTGATACGATGGTATTCTATTCAACTGGCTTTAACTCTGATATACTATTTAATTGAGTTTAATGAAAATCAGATGTGGATCTAAATGCATGACTCTTGTCAAAGGTAACTACAGTACAATGTCCTTATCTATCTTTTCTTTAGTGTACACTGCACTAATACTGCATGTACTCGTATATTATACTATGAATATGCATCAGTAGAATTCCACAGTACTCATGCCGTGGGCTACTCATAATCCTGCAAGCAAAGCACAGGTGTGGCAGCGGTCCATCATTTGTTCGTTCTACTGTGCAACAAACCCCAGTCTGTTCAGGACTTGAGAAGCATGAACAGATTGTAAACTGCTGTCTGTATTTGATGTGTGTGTGTGTGTGTGTGTGTGTGTGTGTGTGTGTGTGTATAGGATTACCCCCTGTGCTGGTTTGTTGCTTTACT
>JAPTYQ010000014.1:25360671-25392582 GCA_029814465.1 Ostorhinchus cyanosoma
ATTTCCGTCCCCCAGAATTTTTTATTTGAAATTTGTAGAATAAAACATTTTTTCCAAAACAAATCCTATTAACTATCACTTCTCCTGACCATGTAGTCACTCCGATACTGACATCTCAAATGATGTCCATTTTTTTTGGGACACCCTGTATTTCTTGCCTGCTCCATAACCCTTAATTTACTACCCCTACATTAGTGAAAAAAAACAAAACAAAACAAAAAAGACCTTTTCTTATATTCAGTTCAGGACATGAACTGACATTGTATTTTACTTCATCAACTGGTAGCCCACTAAAAACTGATCACTCATGTAGTCACTCTAGGTTTGGGAAACACAGTTATAGGGACTATAAGGACCATACAGATAATTTGTTTAATTCTGTCCATGGATACATGAATACATGCAAAATACAAAATCCCAGCCCACGAAGGAAGAGAATTTCATTAACACACCTTAAAGACCTTTATCCAGTTGAATTTATTCTCTTATTCTACTCATTAATTTTCAATAGTGCTCTTTAACATTCATAAAAAAACAAGCTTTTTCCTACAGGTGCAGTATATGACATAATGAGGCTTTCCATAGAGATTTACACTACACAGACACTTCACCCACTCTGCCCATTTAGAGCCATTGCGTAATCAGCATATAGTCACATACAGAATACCAACTTCCCCCTTAACACGCACACATTCAGTAAGCCTTCTCATTCAGTCGCGCCTTCTCCCTCCCGATCCCACAATCCCCCAGTTTGGTCTCAGCAGGTCATGCGTGCCACTCCAAACTCCAGACTGACAACAGCTGGCTCTTCTTTGGCCAGCTCGTTGTTGTATGTCCCTTCCAGCTCGCCATAACTCTGCTTCCTGCTCTCGGTGCCGCTGCTGCCCTCTACTGTCCGCTCCGTGTCCGTGCTCTCCACGGCTTCCTCGCCAACCTCATCCTGCTCGTCCTCATCCTCCTGCCCCTGCACATCCTTGTGGTTGATAGGTGCCCCCAGAATGAGGGAGTCAGGGCGCGGTGGGAGGCTGTTAGAGTTGGTGCGCTGATCTCTGGTGGGGGGATGTGCAGGGGGGTCAGAGGTTGTAAGGGGCGTCACACCAAGCTGATGAAGCCGCTGGAAAAACAAAGGGACAAGAGTCAATAGACAAAGAAGTTCAACCAACATGCAAAACCTCTGAAATGAGGGCACGTCATAAGATGAATATAATTAGTTAAATAATAGATCCTTTCTGTAGTGTTTTTGCAGCTGTTTGCAGTTATTTTCTTTCATCCTAACAGGAATTAATTTTTATCAAAAGAGTGTGATTATCTTTTTAACTGAAAACAACAGTGGTTCTATTCTATGTCATTTATTTCTCCAGTATCATGAGAGAGAAACAACATTGTTTCCACACATCATTAACTCCTGACTATGGGTTAATAAGATTTAAAAAAATATATAATTCCAAACACCGCCATTCTTTTGAGAAAGGACCAAATGTATGAAACACTGCGAACTCTATTAACTTTAAAGTATCATCCACAAAGACAGGATTTAAGTTTCCACTCACATTCTCCAGTGCTTGCAATGTGCTCTCTGCTTTGTGGCTATTCTCTCTCAGAGTAAGAATAGTTTTCAAAATAGACTGACGTGGGTGCATGGACCGATCAAACTGGTGATACATGTTTCTCCAGAACCTTGAAAAAACAAAAGACAGAGATAAGTTTCCTTAAATAGCAGAGAAAATGCATAAAACACCACAAGTGGTTCCATGAAACTGTACTGACTTGAAATGGTAGGGCAGGGTGGAAGGCTCCAGCACTGGATGTGCTTCACAATAAGCAGGGCTGTAAAATGGGTTTAGGTAGTTCTGTTTTTCACTCAGGAGATACGCCCACAGTGAGTGAGTGCGCTCTCTCAGCCTGGAAAACAAGAAAACATTTTAAACCTTTTTTTATATTACAGTAGTGAGGATTTTGTGATGAATCTGCTATATGTGAGTGTGAGACTATTATTTTACTCCATTAACGCACAAAGATCAAACTAAGTGGGAATGAATGGCTGTCATATGACCTTTGGGACCCAATTACCATCTATTAATATTGTTTGCATGACCCTGGTGCTCCACAAAGAAATTTTTCACACAGAATATACAAATGCAAATATTTAAAGGTGCAGCCATGCAAAGTCATTCTAAGTGTCTATTAGTGTTGGTTCAGAACTGCTTTTTCAACAAAGACGGTCTATTTTATGGAGGGGTTTGGTATTAGTCAGCAGGCATATGTGTTATTTGATGCAGATATTCCTTGTAGAACTATTGAATATGCACCCTCTGGCCTGCAGAAGCAAGGAACCAGTTTCAGAAGCATTACTGACTTTCAAATCTAAACCAATACATGTACATTAATACTCACTGCAGCTCCTCTCTCTGTCTCTGATTGTTTCCAAGGAAGTTTCCATACTGACAGGAGTGGACATGTTCATGGATCTGTAGCAGGAACCACTCGCTGAACTCAAATGCCTGAAAAGAGGATTAACATTATATAAGTATAATTACACAATGCAGTAATCACAAAATGAGTAGCTAAAGGGGGTGCACACATAAGGATTTTCTAAATCTGAAGAGGTTTTTTATCTGTTACAGACCCCACAAATGAAGATAAACAAATCAGGCATTGAACAGTTTGATTAATGATTCTGTCCCACCGCTGATCTAGAATCTAGTCCTCCGAGCCAGAAATCTCACATGATTAAACGTGATCTAACAAAAACGAGGAGGAAGAACCGTAGCAAGAACCGGAAAACTCAACATGCAACATGGAAGAGGAAATACGAGAGGAGGGAATGATGGTGTTCTTTGGACTTATTTTTGATGGAAAAATCTCAAATTTCTGAGGTCCGCTGAACTTTATATTTCAGGTCGGCCATACTTGTTTTTATTTACACCTGCTTCCTTGTTCCTCAGTCAGCTTGCTTCTTGATTGACTACATTCCATTCCACATCACATTTCACGGCGTCATGACTTGGGAGTTGTTGGCTTTCTCCACACACATGAACAAGTTTAATATTGATGATTGTCAGCATGACCTGTTTTGGAGCCAGTTATTGGGACAAATTCACTCTTGACACACCTCAGAATAATCTGATAGGACAATCTTAGGGCAAAGGGGGAAAACCGGGACAAAAAGAGCCCAATTATCTTTATGTGTTGTACCCCACTTAACATAAGACAAAATACCTGTGGAAACTGCTCACTAAGCTGCCACACACATTCCAGGAACTGAGTGAAGATCGGGGACACCTCCTTTGGATCACCATCCAACTGGTCACACCTGTAGAAACACACACAACAGGTCAAACAACTAAAACACAAACTACATACACAAGACAGCATTTTGAGCTACAGTTATTCAGTGAAAACTACACCTGTCTGCAAACTTGTGGCCAAAAGAAATCCAGTCCTTCTCTATCAGCACCTGGAAGACATAATTACTATTATTATTATTAATAATAATAATAGATTTTATTTAGAAGGCTTTTTCATTCAGAGAATCTCAGAGTGCTACAGCAGAAAAGGACAGATTACACAAATATAACATCAACAATTATAAGCTTTCTTAAATGGATACATGTTCAGTTCAGTTTATTTGAGCTAGGAAAAGGTATATATAGTCGCGGGAAAAATTATTACAACACCCCTTGTTTTCTTCAGTTTCTTGTTCATTTTAATGTCTGGTACAACTAAAGGTACATTTGTTTGGACAAATATAATGATAACAACAAAAATAGCTCATTAGAGTTTAATTTCAGAGCTGATATCTAAGCATTTTCCATGGTTTTCTTGATAATAAACAAAATCCCTTCAGTTCTTACATCAATAGCTATGGCATTGTTCTGACAAAAACAGTGCTTTTATTCATTCCATGTTTTCTTTTCTGTCTGTTTTAGTCACATGATAAACACAGGAGATAGCACTTGATTGCATAACCGTTGTTTTTGATGACTTTTGATGGTCTAACAATTGTTTCCGCGACTGTCGCATTCAGGCAGTGTTAACTCCTGTCATATTGTGTACGTGTTTGCAGAAGGTACCATGAAGCCCTTGATGGTGCGGTAGTAAGGGTCCATGAGCAGCGCCCCCAGTGAACAGACTTGGGCTGTTCGGTCCCATCCGTCTGAACAATGAACCAATACACTGGCTCCTTCCACTGTCACTGCCTGAGAGGTCAAACAGCAGAGGACATAGCAATGTATAAAAGCCAGGGACATTAGAAACCTCACAGCATAGTGAAATTTATTAAAACAAAGTGCGTTTTTAGTGATATTTGTTAGAGAAATTGTAAATTGTACCCTCATTATAGGTTATGGTGTACAGCTATAGGCAATAGGTCTGCATCTTAAGGTTTCCAGACATATTGGACCTCACCTATTTGTACACGTCTCCTTAAATGATGTGCAAATGTACGTCATTCCATGTGTTTACTTTAGGCTTAGGTTATAGCTAGATTATAGGTGTATACACAATATGGTGAATTGTGGAGACACACACACACACACACACTACATCCTGTAAAATGGACCACTGATTAATGAGTTATGATGTTTGTACAATGGGAAGTGCATTCAGAACAAAATTCTTCAATCTCCTGTATTGAGCAATGTTTGTGGTCACAAGCTTGTTGCAATAAATCTTTCCTGTGTAAATACATCCAGAGTCTTCAGATTCTTACTACCTCCTCTCACAGAATATTCCATATCAGCATTGACTACAAAAAAAAATCATGGTTTAGATATAAATTGGACTCCACCTCATGCAAAAGTACCTTCATTTACCAGAGAAACAAAGTCAAAAAGCATATGATCCAGTTACCTTTGCAAGAAATATGGCTGCATCTACAACGGCTTTAATATGTCGCAGCCAGCCACTACTCTCCAAACCCTCCAGGTAGTCGCTCATGGAGAGAGAGCGAGTCCCTATCACTGCACAGACAGACAAGATTATGGTTAGTTTAACAAAGAATATTTAGCATTAACATACACTTTTACATTCACACTAGTTAAATTATTTCCTTCAAAAATTATTTAAATGTATATTATCATTAACAGACAAGTTTTGACAAGGAAACAAGCACAGAGTAATTATTTCAGCTCTTTTCTATTAAAGAGACAGTTCAGATTTTCTGCACTGAGGTCCTTTTACAGAGTCTGTGTGTTTCCTTCAGTAGACTGTGGTCATTATGGGCCCATTTTAGAAATGAACACAGGAGTTCAGGCACAGAAGTAAAGCATTACTGAGGACAGGGCCAGGAGGAAAAATTGCTTTAACCTGACATCACACAGCCATTCTTTTAATCGAATTTTTTTTTTAACAAATGTAGAGTGCACGGCATTCTTGCACATAAGTACCCAAAGATGAGCAGTGTCAGGCAGAGTTAGAAAGGGGCCATCTGAAGGTAAGTAAAGTAAAAAAAAGTATAATATAACGTACACTTCACCTTCCTTTTTTTCCCCAGGTGAGCCTTTTAAGTAGCTAAAATACCTTTTTTTGCTCCTGGTCCTGTCCTCAGCAGTGCCTCGCTCTGTTTCTATGCCAGTTATTTCTAAATGGGGCTGTGCTAACTGATAGCAGTAGGTAGCACAGCGACTTTAAATATGCAGCTCACACACTCAAACTACCCCTTTAATGCACCTTTCATGGTTAAAAAAAAACATGGTACCTTCAAGTAATTTCTGCAGGCTTGTCCTCATGACATGGATATTTTCAATGCCTACAAACTGGAAGCGGATGTTGGAGTAGTTGTCCTCGTTCTCATAGCCTTTACCGGCTGCTCGGTTAGCTAAAGCATTCAACTGCAGGACAGAAAATCAAAACCAGAAACTGATTGCAATTCTTTATTTAGAATTCTCTTCAACAGGTGATTCAGTCATACTTATTTAAGGATACCTTACCTTTGGCCTAGTATCCATGACATAGACAAATCGACTGTTGTGATTGGCTTTGCTGATGGCTTGCAGCATGCTCTCATCCTCCAAGCATCGCGCACTGAAGCCAGAGAGAGGCTGACTGCACCGACACACCGCCGCCTGTCAGGGTAAACAGACAAAACTGATCAGTATTGAGGGGCAAAAAAAAAAAAAAAGCACTGCAGTTAAAATATCATGCAATATGTTATCCAAAACTCATCCATAGAACGCATGGTTAACCTATAATGTAACAATAGGAGTCTTCTAAATCTCAACACTGATACTATTATGTTCATTTAACATAATAGTAGAAAAAGAGGGCCCTTTTACTGGAAAATCATGACAATCTTCCTAAGACACAGTAATGCATTTTCATCCTCTGTAGGGGGACAAGAGTTTTACAGCTTTACTCAAAGAAACAATCAGGCTGTCCACTGCAAAGGACATCCAATAAAAAATAGATAAATAAATGAATTAATGTATCGGAAAAAACTGTTGTGTCATGCTGTTTGCAATTAAGGCAATTATTTTATGAAAAAATAGTTAAAACTTGTACTTTCCCGGGTCTCAGGAGGATATTGTGGGAAGATACAATTCAACAGGGAAGTGAATATCTGTCCTTTTGATCATTTACATTAGTATGAAAATTGTGTTGTTTCTGCCTCTTTGACTCTATTACAGAAACAAACCCAGAAAGAACAGCACTTTGTTCAATACCTTCTTTTCTTGATAGAAGTATGTCAGAACAGGAAAGCGTCCTTTGCTTCTGAACTTGGAACTCCCCACAATGATAGGCTTACTGGCTGTGATGGGAACATATAAGTCCCGTGGATATGTCTCACAAACCTGGAAAACCACACAAATACACAAAATATTGTCCCCAAGCTGGTAAAAAAACAAATTGTGTAACAAAACATAAAAACTTTCGAGGATATCATGATACGTGAACACAATGGATCTCCTGCGCCCTCTTGTGGACATACATGCGTACTTACACTAATACCTGTTGTTGAGTGCAGATACTTTTAAAGAAAAACCAGAACATATCCAAGAGGTGCTTGATACAGATATTATTCATTAACGGTGACACAAAAAAAAACACCAATAAAAACAATTGAGTTGAAAGTACTGGCCCACCATATCATATTAAATTTGATAATTATACTTGTGACAATTAATCTAAGATGAAAACCTAGTGTGCATTCGATTTTTACTGATGAGAGAATACTTTTGTCTTATTTATTAAGTATTAAACATGTGCAAATGTAACATGTTTTCAATAGCATGCACGTAAAACAAAGTTGTGATCCTTTTTAACATAAATCTCTCCAGGTTGAGTGAGTTTCGCGGTTCAAGACAATATTTTCAGCTTTACAATAGTATGAAATGCCGTAAAAAAAAAAAAAAAAAGACTTATCTACCTTATAATCTCTGTTGACATCGGTGAGCTGCCATTGATCACAAGGGACACCCATCCTCTCAAACTCCGCCCCCAGGTCAATGAGCTGCCATCCTTCCTCCCTCTGTTGGTCGTTCTGTTTTGGGTTGTAGGAGAACGCATAGAGCTCCTCATAGGACACTGCATAAAAAAAACAAACACAAAAAAAAAAAACAGTCAGAGCCACAGACAAGTGTGAAAACACTGTTGAAACCGACATGGTACCGATACTGGGAACCGATACCAGTACACAACGGTACCTGTTTTTGGTACTTTTGGTGTGTATGTGTGGTGATTAAAGTCATTTTGTCTATTAAAAATATAGCAAAAACTTCAATACTCAGAATATTGTTTTCTCAACATCACAAGTGAAATAACAATATACTTCAGAAGTGTGTGTGGGGGAGGGAAAATAACTGAAAGGGGTCATATTTTGCTAAACCCACTTTTATTAGTCTTTAGTTCATTTATTTGTGTATTTGGACCCTAATAGTTTAAAAAGTTTCAAGTTGAACCGTCCAGGTGCTGCAAAGTTATCTTTATATTCATTTTGGTAAAATCGCGTGGATTTCTACAGCACGTTTTAATACCTTCTTAGTTACGTCTATAATTAGTTACATCACAACATTTAAAAGGTCAAGACTTCTGGTGAATATTTCTCTGAGCAGCAGCGGTTGTAGTCCATACTGAAAATATGTCCAAACTTCGAGTCAATGACAAAAATGTTCAGTTGTTGGTTGTATTAACAAACACAAATGGTTGAACGGGACAGAGCAGCACAGTCAACAACCTGGAGGGGGTGGGGCCTGAAGTGGCTTATTTGCATTTAAAGGGCCAGCGCTCAAAATGACCTTTCAGGTGTCATTACTCAGAAATAGGGTTGAAGATGGATCTGTGGAGTTGAATTAATGAAGAATTCAAAGCCAAGCAGAGCATTTACACTTTATGTAGACCACAGGGAAATGCTTTAAAATGCATAATTTCATTTAAAAAAGCAAAACACCACTCCTTTAAAAAAATAAATATAACATATATAACATTTTTCAAACTAAAGTATTACAAACTAAAACATATCTACTTCTTCTGGCAAGAGCTGAGCCCACTCCACAAGGACTTCATTTTTTTTTTTTTTTTGATGCCACTTCTTCTCTGCCTGATGCTGGCTGTAGGTGAGGAACCACCAGCTGCTGCAGGTGCAGTGACGGTGCCTGGGGCGGGAGTCAGTCTGAGCTCCTTTGGGCTTTCGAACATTATCCATTCCTCAGCCTTCAGGTGTATATTATGTTTGTTTGGAGCGTTCCCTCAGGTTTGAGGTATTGCTATGGCTGGTTTTACATTTAGCATTACAGATATTGCAGCGAGCACAGTCTACATTAAGTTTAGCAAAGTGCAACCACACCCTCGAATGCTTTCTATCCACCATGCTCGCTGTTATCATAAAGCCGCCACTAACGTAATCACGCTCTTATGCGTCCAATGCCCTGGTCGCATCAGGCAGGATGTGCTCAAGTACCATAATGTGGTACCATTTGACTTTACATTAATCAATACTCGGTAGTACAGATGGAATTCAGTCAGTACCAATAAAAGTAAATAAATGATGTAATCTCTTCATGTGAACAGTAGCAGTACTGGGAATAGGTTTAGATTTAGAATATTACAAATATACAGAAACCAACCAGGCCGTAGAAGACGCAGCAGTGAGCTGTAGATGTCATGGCAGTCTCTTTCTCTTTGAACAACAAAATGAACCACCCTGAAGTTACGGCACTGGATGACCAACGGACAGCCCGTGGTGGTCAGGGACAGCTTCTCCACCGAGGCTATATGATGGTGTAAAATCTACAAAGAAAGGAAAAGGGTAGAGGTATTGTTCCATTAACATATGACCTGCTTTCTGGTGTTAATCAAACATTTCTAAATATAAACATCCATGTTATTTGCATATGACACACGATGCTCATGTGCTGTGACATGTTTCAGTTTGTCAGCCTAGTCTCAGAGGAACTTCATAATAAAAAGAGTTCCCAACATGAGAGTCAGAGGCTTAAATTCAGTAGATTATCATATCCAGTGAGCACAAATGAAATTCCAGCTGGATTTTTTTAGGACTGGAACAGTGGAAATGATGAAAATGCAACATCCTTACATTTTTATGTTCTTATCCTGGCTTTTATCCTAGAGACTGTTTTTATTTCCCTAAGGTTTTTTTTTTAATGTGTTTTAATTTATTTATCTTGCGCTTATTTATTCTATCTTATCTTTTTATTTATACTTACTGGTGAATGACGGAACACTGAGCACTTTTTGTCTTGACACTCGACCCAGTGCCCGTCTGTCAGGTTCAAAATGTGTTTTATAATGGAATACCAAATGCAATCATTTTTTCCTGCAAAATAAATCTACCCACTGGTATAAATAAAGTAACCTTGATCCTATCCACACATAGGTACAGAAACACACCCACATATACACAGGCCAAATGCTGATTGCACTAACTTTGAGAACAGATAATAACTCATGTACTACTTCATATTTAACGAGGAAAAATATCACTCTCACAGACAAATAGAAAACTGCATCCGAATATGCTGCCAATTGTAAACATAAGGCAGTACATTCTGACTAACAGGATGAGAAAAAAAGGTCAAGTCACACCAGAACAGACCAAAAAAACAAAGAGGAAAGCAAATGTTCTCTCTTCTCAGCACATGCAGCAGGAAGTGCTGTAGTGGTGAAGCGGTGGGGAGGGTCATGGCCTGTGTTCTGCTGTACAAAGCATTTTAGAACAAGCTATGTTATCCTCTGTTAAAACCAGCATTATGACTATCTAACTACTACTGCAGAGAAGACAAAACACTACCAAAACATTATTCTATCCGAAGACAAATGTAAAAACTGTGCTGTGCATGGCTAATAATGGGTGAAAATCCCAACTGTCTAATCATTTTAAAAACAGCACCTTAAAAGTTTACCTACAGAAAATTCTCCTGTATCACCTGGTTGGCATCACAGATTAACAATGAACACTTTGAAACTGCAGAGGTAAGGTAAGATTCTCTCTCTCCTTGAGGACCTGATTCCTATTCAAATGTCTCTCAGTGCCCAACAATACCAAATCTTGTGGAGACAAAAAGCAGACTGAGTCACTAAGAAGCCCTATTGTATTTACTGCTGCTTCAAGACATTAACCTATTTTTCCAGGTGCTGTAGCAGTACCTCTTTCAGATGGAGGGTGAAAGTGCATACATACAAACACACACAAACTGGATAAGTAGCTGTAATTAGATCTCTGAGCCTCTGCCACACTTCCTCTTGCCTCACTCAAGCTTGCGGATTCTCTACATGGCACACTCACGCACATAAGTACAAACAATTGATATGTACAGAATCTTAGCCTTGCTTAAGGTGTGGACTAAGGGAAAATGAGGAACTTTCAATTATGCAAGAAGATATTCCAGTGTAGATATAATGAACAGCTTAAAAACTAATCTATACTATTTTGTATTGTCAGTTACACATACAAATGACCATATATCTGTTCTGAGCTGAAATTAACACTGATATATGTCTGCCTGGTGAATCATACCTGGACTTCTGCCTGAATGCATTTACCAGAACGACTGTACTCACCCAGATCTCCTGTGCAGCAGAGGTCAAGTTGTTAGAGCTGCTCTCCACAAAAATGAGATGTGTTGCAGTAAGATAAAGTGTGCCATTTGTGGATTTGTTGCTGAAGCGATCCAGCAGCCGCACCTGCTCCACCTGCAATCAACAAATCCAAATATTAAGCAGCCTATGGGGTTGGGTTTCAAGATGTTATAGCCTATAGTGTTTAGAAATTAAACAAATGATGTCTGCAGGAGGCCTACTGCATGTGGCTGAAGCAGACACTGTAATTCAGGCCACTTTGTTTTCAATGCATAAGCAAGTCATGAATGCATTTCAGATATAAAGAAGACATTAGAGACTGAAAATTGGGTTTAGTCAGTCCATAACAGTTTCATAATTTCTAAAAAGTCATTGCTTACTAAAATTTAGCAGTCAACCTCATTTTCATACTTGTCATTTTCTCTTTCACCCACAGTCCAAGTAGAACATTTACTCAAGTCACAAGTCAAAGGAGTCAACTATAAAGAGTCACGAGTATTAGAATTCCTAGTGGTCTTAGAGAAGGACCTCTCACAATACATTGGGTTTGCATACAGAAGGTTTAGGATAAACCAACATACTCCATAACCACATGTGGATTTTAATGCATTATGTAAACACATTTATGGGTCTATCCGTGATGTGGCAAACCTGACAGACATGTATTCAAAGTGGTTTTCATATACGTTTGAATGCAACTGCAAACATGCCTGTTGGATCCTGCTACTTGGCACTGTATTAGAGAAAGATTACAAAAAACTAGCACCCTGCTTAAATAGCCAATACTCTAATGCTACTGAACCACTTGATTTGGACTGTTAGCTGCTGCTGCTGCTACTGCTAACGGTCCAAATCCATGATTCATCAGAGCAACACTGCTCCTGCTGACATCCTCTCTCTTGTTTCCGTCTTCCTGTCCTCCTCTGATATGATGAAATGACTGGGGCCTATCTGTGTCTCCCAGCAACCACCAGTTCTGACACAAAGGCTTGGCACATACAGGAAGTCAGTGGTGTGTTAGAGTGAATAACAGAGTGAAAAGACAGTCTTTTGCTTATAGGAGGAATAATATTTGTTTATAAAATGGAAATGTGGCAGGCCATTTAACCTGTGGCAGGCAGTATTTAAAAACAGAAATCGGAACACAGCTCTGACACACCTTCCTTTATAAATGGACACTCCCAACAAGTCCAGATGAAGCCAGAATAAACTATGAAAATAAGTAAAGTATGTTTTCATTGTAAAATAGCATCAAGTTATATATTATACAATGGATGAACTACAAGATACTCCCTTACATATATAAAATCTCTCTTGGCCGAGCTGCACATATATTTTATATGATTTTAGAGAGTGATAATGTCCTCTGCTGCTTTATAGATGCAAATAACCTGTAATAGCCACACCCAGTCTGCACATAATCACACCCACCTGATCCCAGGACACTGTTCACTATTTTAATGCAGAAATGTAATTCTCACTGTCCTGATCATGCATACACACACACACTTGGACAGCCTGGCACAGCATATGTCCTGCTTCTTAACTCCACAGGCTTTCATTATATTGCGAAAGAGTCCTGCCAGATTTGAGCTTTAATCTGTAGGTGGGTCTGTGTTGACTTAACACTACTGCCCTAATTTTATAGGATCAAAAGTAATTGGACCTGTGAAATTCACGCCAAATTATGGTTGCATGTTGTTTTTCTTTTTTGTATTTTATTTTATTTACAGATTGATGCCTACAACAAAATCACCAACAGATACTAGCGTTACATGCTGTGCAAGGCCTGCAGTGCAACATCTGTGTGTTTTTCCGCTATCAGTCTGGTATGATGAATGGTATAAATAAAGGATTGGTTTTAGTTAATACTTCAAATATTTACAAACAACTCCTTGAAGTGCTTTTCTGTTCAACCAGCCTCGTAAAAGGGCGTATAGTGTGTCCGATTGGCGGATAGCTCCATCTTTTTTATTTTATTTTACGTCTATATAGTTGCACATATTTATCACCCTAGATGCACTGGTTGACAATACAGTGAATATAAATCAATAATAGGGCGTGTTAATAAAAAGACTCCAAAGTCCGAGCTCCTGCTTCTGCCGTAGACTACGAGTGAAAAACACAAACGGCTCATTGATGCTCGTCACGTATGGCACTTCACGACACCTGCTAGCTATCATGCTACAAGATTTATTGACGCACATTCGGGCTAAACGATCATGCACAGCAAATGTAACCACAAATTATCTTGGAGAAAATGCCCCAAAGACAAGGCCGAGCTGCTGTCTGTATCCCATCCTCTACAATTAGCTGTAAATGTTAGCTACCTTTGGCGTTCGGATATGCTCCATTTCTGCGTGTCGAAACCGCTGTCAGCAACCGCAAACTTCACACGACGCCTTCCTGATATAACTGTGTCATTGATAATATAATGACTAAAGCTGCTATAAACACACCACCTTTACTTTGTCGGTGGCATACGATATGTGTTTATTGTCAATTATTTAACTCCATCCGCGTAAAGATCGGAACAATTACTTCTGTAGTTGAGGGATATGGATTTCAAAATAAAAGCCCTACTTTATATATGCATTGTACTTCCGGATTGGTTACAGTTAGGAAGTTATTGGTTTTAACATTTAGGGCACCGCTGACCAACACATAACATAGTACTTTTCTCACGTTTGATGTAATAATTTTTGAACTGAAACATTTTTTATAAGTATTTACATGGTCGGTGAGTTGAAATAAGAAAATATTTGATTTTCACAGAAAAATGCAAACTGCACACAATATTAATATAAAAGTCGATAAATCATTCAGGAAATGTCAAATGTAGAGAGTAATTCATTCGTAACTCACTACAAAAATAACTTCGTGAATTGTGACATATTTATTTTTTCCTAGTCTGTACATTTTCAAGACAGACATTGCTTTTAAATTTCTATGCATTTGAGGAAAATTATTGATTTTTTTTAAATTTCGCATCATTGTGTGACTTTCTAACACTAAGAAGCCAAATCAGTATTTTGGTATATCGATCAACGCATGCCACATTTTATTTTACTGTAATGTATGCGTTTTAAAACAGCCCTCCAGGCACTTCACTACCAAGACAATTTAGCAAACAAAAACTTGTATCTAAGCACATACTGGATGCACAATTAGATACGCTACACTGCTATACTGGATTTGATATTTCTAAGCAAATACTGTGTTGGGCCTTTCGCTGGTATTTGCTGATCTTTTGGCTCGTGTGACTTTTTTTTTACTTTGAAAGTATAGACGGAAGTAGGTTGTTGTCTTTTATAAAAACTTTACGATTTTCAGCTACGTCTGCAAGTGTCAGAAGCATACGCATGCGTGTGGTATCACGCGATACATGTTAGTATCACGGGAAATGTAGTTGACTAACAGATTACCCAAAATGCAATAGCACCTGGAAAATACCAGGCGGGGAATAGGAAAAGTACCCCATGCGAGAATTTATCTTCCGATATTTGGCAGTTTAAAAGTATAAGACGGATAGAGTAGGGTGCGGAAAAACTACCTAATATCGTACAACTTTTCTAGGTTTAAGTGCAAATAACGGTATTTTTTGTTCAACTATGTTCTGACTGAAGATAAGAGCGCGGATCTGGCCCTCACGCGGGCATCTCTCAAAGCTAACTAGCGTGTCACCGCTAGCTGTGATGCAGGTTTGCTCGTTGCGTCTCTGAGTGCTGCTTTAGTACAATTAGCCAGTAGTTGGTAAATGTGTGCCTCATAAAATGTCTGGCTTTAACTTCGGATCGGGGACTCTTGGCTCCACAAGTACAGGCGGGGGATTCGCATTTGGTGCTGTTACCAGGTAATTGAGAAAGTGCCCGACCTAGCCAGCTAACATTAGCATAGCCACCGTTAACTGACGTTAGCAGGTGACTAGCAGGACTTAATTGACATCATGGCAATATTTATGTGGGTTAAAGATGTCCACATGCTCTAGAGGGAACATTACGAAGAAGCAGTTTCTTGAGGTGATATAAACCAAGATGAAAAGATGATTTTAAATCCTCAAAAGAAGGTTTGCTGATTAGCTTGCCCATATGATTTTAGTGAAATCTTTCAACTATTGCAGCAAACAGAGATAAAATCCCTAAAAAAACACTTAAGTCCAAATACGTACAACTGACGCACACATCTGGTCCGGCCTTATACCTAGTATGCTTTATGAGAAACGGAATGTGGATGTAGATATGAATATTGTGTTTTATGTATGCTTTCACATACCAGGCATTTGTCTTAGTGATAGAGTAGAATGTATGAATAAAGAGCAGAAAATGTCCTACAAACAATTAATAACTTATATTACAAAATGAACGAAAATGTATTTGATGGTATGCTAAATGCACACGTTTTAAACGAAAACATTTATGCATTATATTCAGTAGGCTGACTTAGGAATGTAAATATACCTGGCATAAAATAGACATGAATATGCAAAAAGTTTATTAATGCAGTAATAAATTAATAAACATTCATGCGATGGCTTATGTCTGTGTGGGTCCAATGCTAGCTGCTGTTTAGTGTTAAATTTTTACATTGATGAAATATCAGACAGTTTTACTACCTTTTCCCCTACAGTGCACCAGCAGCCAGTACAGGTGGCTTCTCCTTTGGAACTGCTCTGGGTACAGCTGCTCCAACTCCTGCCGCCGCTGCCACCACCAGCACCACTCCTTCTCTTGGCTTAGGAGGCAGTCTCTTTGGTCAGAAACCTGCTGGAGGATTCTCTTTTAACACACCTGCCTCAAGTAATAATGTCATCATGCAGACTACTGACTTGTCATCAGCTGCCATACACCCTGTCTAATATTGCAGTGTTGCTTTTTAACAGGTGCTGCCGCACCAACTACAGGCCTTACGCTAGGTAATTATTTTGTAATATATACATTTTTATGCCAGCTGAAAAAAACTGTTAAATTAAAATTAATCTGTCACGTTAAAGTCAATTAACATTCCTTCATAACATGGACACATAATTCCTGAAGAGGTTTCTGTAAACAGACTAACTTCAATTTCACCCAACCTTTTCCCAGGTGCCCCAGCCTCTACAGCTCCTTCCACCGGCTTCAGCTTAGCCTTCAACAAGCCCACAGCCTCAGCAACACCCTTCTCCCTCACCACCACTACCACCACTTCATCAGCACCTGCTGGGGCAGGTTTAACATTTGGCTGTATTGTGAACTCTACTGCTCCACAACAGCCAGCAGCTACAAGCTTCAGCCTTGGACTTGGTGGCACAGCTACCACTGCAGCAGTCTCAACAGGTCCATCACTAGGTGTTGGTCTCTTCTCCAGCACTGCACCTACAGGCGAGTTTAGAAATGTTGAATGAATATAGCAACATTTGAAAATACCTATTCACTTCCTCATGACCATGACCTGTATACCACCTAGTTTATAGGCTTCGTGCCGCATGGTAGAATGTCACTTCATTCTGATTTTATTAATTCATTTAGCATGTTATCTAGACATATGGCTGTTGTAATTTTAAAACACACTGGTGGCTCCTGCAAAAGTAATGATGGTTACTGGTTTTTACCCCTTGGCCAACTTCTGGCCAAAGGTGTATTGTAATTGTTTTGTCGTCTGTTTGTCCATCTGTCTGTTTGTCCATTCAACAACGCAATAACGTTATCTGAATAATGCATTGAGATATCTGCACCAAATTTATAATGTAGATGCATCTTGGCATGGAGCTGAAGCTTATTGAAAAGAGGTCACTTTGACCTACTTTTTCAAGGTCAAATGGTAACATGTCCTTTGAACGGTGTAATCGCATTATCTGAAGAATTTGTTGAGAATGTACGCACCAAATTTCTACTGTGGATGCATCTTGGCATGGAGCAGAGGCCTATTGAAAATAGGTCACCTATAGGGCAGTAACTTTCAACAGAATCTTACACTATATTTGGCAGAGGAGTATTAAAAATCTGCAGCAAGTTATGTATAATAGTTTGGTTGGATTGTACCAGAGATGATTTAATTTGTGTTTTTTTTTTTTAAATGGCCTCTCTTAGCACGTTGAACAATGTCAGCAAAGAATTGTAACGTTTAGAATGGCTCTGTGTTACAGGTTTGGGACAGACCACTCTTGGAGGAGGAGGGTTAACGCTAGGTTCACTTTTAGCTACCTCTACAACAGTTCCAGCGGCCCCAGCTCCCAGTATTGGCCTTGGTGGGGTTGATTTCAGCACTTCCTCTGAGAATAAGAGTGACACGTCTTCAGGAGCCAATGCACAGTATGTCTTTAAATTATTTTTACGTAGCTCTTTTACTGTGATCACTTATGGCACATTATGTAGTAAACATGAACCTCATCTTTTAACACTGCTCAGGTTCTGTCATGTCAACACTCCTTCTTTCATTCCCTCAGGGATAGTAAAGCTTTAAAAGATGAGAACCTGCCACCAGTCATTTGTCAGGATGTCGAAAATTTCCAGTAAGTGTTTTCCTTGTCTACAGCAAATAATCACAGGGTTTTAGCAACAGGAATTTTGGTCACACGACTTGCATGAAATGTTAGCCATACCATTTGTTTAAATGCATGGCTATCAGGAGGGTTAGGCTACTAACTGTACTTACATCAGAGAATCACAATTTACTTGAAAAATATATGAAATGTTTTTGTGATCTCTGGCTGTTGTGTACCACGGGAGCAAACAACAAGATACTGTCATAAACATTTACTTTAACTTTTTGTGTCCTTACTTTTACAGAAAATTTGTAAAAGAACAGAAACAAGTCCAAGAGGACATCAGCAGAATGTCATCCAAGGCTATATCTAAGGTCCAGGATGACATCAAGAGTCTCAAACAACTTTTGTCAGTCAGTGCTAGTGGTCTGCAACGACAGGCCTTGGCCATCGACAAACTAAAACTTGAGACAGCACAGGTAGAGAGCAACAAGAGCATACATAATTATCATTGTTCTCTTATCCTTTTGATCCATTTTTGCAATATGTCTGTTATTGCTTGGTGGATTCTAAAAAGTCTTTGTATAGATTTTGACTTTCCTGTGCTCTGCTGTCTTAAGGAGTTAAAAAATGCTGACATAGCATTGCGAACACAGAAAACCCCCCCTGGACTTCAACATGAGAACACTGCCCCATCAGAGTAAGTGAGCGTCCAGATAGTCTTCAAAAGCAAGAAAGACATTTTTTATTGCGCCTTTCTGTCTATTACATTTTAATCCTGTAAGACAACATTAAACATTTAGTTTTTTGCTCATTTGAATATTCATCACTTAACTAATTGGAATGAGAGGGAAGTATTCATTGTTTTTCTATGTTTTAGTTATTTTCGCAGCCTGGTGGAGCAGTTTGAGGTTCAGTTGCAGCAGTACCGACAGCAGATAGAAGAGCTGGAGAACCACCTGACAACACAAAGCAGCGGCTCCCACATCACACCTCAGGGTAAGAAAAGAATGATATGAATCTGCACATAGCCCCAGAAAATAGGTAAAACGGTTTAGAGGCTTTTTCAAACTGTATCAATAAATGTACTGTATATTTTACTCAAAACTAATACCAAATATAAACTGAGATGATAATAAATGACTAAAAATCCATTCTACTTTTAAATCATGAAGAGTTGAGATTCTTTCCTTCCATTTCTATCTGTTGTATGTTTTTATGTTTTGTGTTTTATTATCCACATTTATTTATTTGCTGTCGAGCATTTTGGTTAGCTTCTGTTGTTTTGTTTTTTTTCCCTTTTCTAAGGTGCTCTTCAATTTGCCACTAACCTCACACCGTTTGCTATTTGCATCAAATTTTATTTTCTCTGATTTTGTGCACCTCCTCTAAACTAGCAAACCATTAAAAGGTAACATAAGTATTACCTCTTAGGCAGAGACCTAATAATCACCTAATTAGGAATACTGTGAATATGATTTTGGTGTTTGTGATCAGTTCTTTATTTGTCCCTTCACATGTACATTAATATACCACTGATGTGTATTATGTGCTTCCAGACTTGACTTTGGCTATGCAGAAATTGTACCAGACATTTGTTGCACAGGCTGCCCAACTTCAATCCGTCCACGAAAATGTCAAGGTCAGTTATTTTTTGGCAGCAGCACCTGAGAATTATTTTGAAATATGCACAGACTTGCCAAAAAAGATCACTCCCTGTATCAGTGGTCTCCTTGGACTCATCTGATAGTTCAGATCCTTCCATTAGATAATTACTACAGTGAGTGATTAATATGTTTCAGTTGCAATAAGTTCTTTATCCCTAATTGTTGCAGTGAGTAGCTTCTCACTTCTTAAACAACCATCAGTTTGATGTTGAGTATGAGTGGACTGTGTTTCAATGGAAAATGTCATGTGGCCTGGTGACTCCAGATTAACGCTGTTCCACAGTGAAGAGGCGAATTACCCATCATGCATAGTGCCTACAGTATAACCCTGTAGGCACAGTGTTATATGTTGTTTTTTTAAATTATGTAAGTAAATGTTGCAGTATTGCATAACCTTACCAAAGTGCTGCCTTGGGAAATGCATGCTATAATCAAACCTAAAGGTAGTTCATCAAAATATTACTGTGAATAAGTGCATTATAGTAATAATAGATAATACTCATTAATTTTACACTGTCGATGTAAAAACATGTTATAATGATATGATCATATATTGTAGTTTTCTGAAAGTCTCCTATCCAGGTTCCAATAATACCTGAGTGAATGGTTCCAGACCTTTACTTTAGAAGCATATTCATTTATTTTCCTTCTCTTTTTTTCTCTCTGTTTATGTCTTGTCAAATAGATCTTAAAGCACCAGTACCTTTCTTACCGCCGAGCTTTCTTAGAAGACTCCACAGATGTCTTCGAGTCCAAACGAGCATCTAACAGGAAGTGGCAGAGTACACCTCGAGTCACAACAGGTCCCGCCCCGTTCTCCAGTGTGCCCAATGCTGCAGCGGTTGCCATGGCAGCCACACTGACCCAGCAACAGCAGCCAACTCCAGGTCTGACTGCCTACAAGTTTTAGAAAGTTCTCCCCCTCTCACCTTGTTTAAGAAATATAAATAAAGGATGGAGAAGAAATACAAATTCAAAAATAAATTTTGGAGTAGTCAGGATGAACGTGTTTAAAAGGAAGCAGTGGAAATATCTAAAGATGCTAGAGAGGATAATTAAAACTATCAAAATAAGAACCTTACCTGGTGCCAAGCTGATATGTTTGTAAATCAAAGAGGAAGAAAGGGTGAGGTAAGAGAAATCTGTCACTCAACTCTGACAGGAAACTTTTGTGCTGCCTTACCATCTTGTCTCTGACTCTCAATTCAAGGGTCAGAAACATTTATCTAATGCGCCTTACAATATTAGAGTGAGGACATTTTCTACAGGGCTCCTGTGGGAACTGAACGTAGACCCTGGCAGTGTTAGTGCCATGCCTATAAACTTGAGAATGTCATACGCATTCAGTCATAGCAAGGAAAAGGTAACCTCCTTGAACTAATTTCTCTTCCTCTGCACCCTCTAATGGGATGTCAGAGCAGGTACATGATGCTGACATTGTTGACGAAAATACATAATGGGAGAGGCAGTCAAGCTATGTCAGCTTTACTCACTTTAATCTTGAAGTTGTAATTAGAACTTCTGTGTTTGATCTGAACTACAATTCATGTTTTCAGTGGATGCTTGAAATAAGCCTGCTCAGTGAAGGTTGTTTATGTAACAGGTTTAGAAGCATTACATATTTGCTGTGTGATTTAGATATACTTAGCAGAAATACTCTCTGAATAATTAGTCAGCATTTAATGTGACTCTTTTTTTTCCTTTTATATAGTGTGTCAGTTGGTGTATACAGCATAGATGCCAAGAGGCCTCTTGCATGTAGGGAAACTCAAGTTGATTAGATGCCAAATGACATCAGCAGACTGCACTGTAATAAAGGACTCTTCTATACATGTGATTTTTAGACCAGTATTTGCATAAAGATTGTATTGCCATGGTTCATTGAAGCATGCAGCTTCTGTTGTTCAGGGTCTGACCAGTAGTTAAGGTCATGACCCAGTTTTTTTTTAGAAACCATATTCTAAATAATTAAACACAAGCTAACGTCAGTGTGTACTACAAAATCCATTCCTATATATTAATGAATGTAAGATCATTATATATTAAGTGTTACGCCACATGTTAAATGCATTCCATCTTTTGTCACTAAAACAGTATATTTCATATTACATATCAGTTCATGCAGTATTAGCATCCATCATAAGCAGACGAGTGAAGATGGATATTTTTTATTAATTACTTCAAGATTGGTGTCAGATGTGTGTTAGCAGAGTAGTTTAGAAATGAGGGATAGGTGTATCTAAAAAGTCTCTGAAAAGAAGCCCCAGACACTTAGAAAACACAACCTCTAAGTAGGTCATACTATTTGAGTCACCTCAGTGTTCCATGGCACACAACTCCATTCTCATTAAACATTTTATGACAAAAATGTCTAGAAGAGGAATCTCCACAGATGTGGATGTTGCCACATCTCTGAGGTGTAACACAATTTTCAGCCTTTTTTTAGGCTTTTGTTTGTAGCCATTTTAGTGGCATATCAGGGCACCCACTTAAAATGAACAAACTGCGCTACTATTTATATTCCCATCTTTCTCTGTGTGAAATTCCATTAGAATTATAAAAGCAATATTTGAATTGGATGGCTTGGAAAAGACGTCAGGGTTTTATATATGCTTGTCAGATTATAAACTTCAGCTAAAAGCAGGCTTTTTCTGAAATTTTAGTTTTCTTTTCACAAAATAAAATAAAATCTGCTTACACTTTTGCCACATCTGATAAACAAAGGTATAATGTAAGACACCTTCGCTTGCTTTGCAGTACACTCGGCTTACATTTGATCCAAGCGTCTTATCAAATGGGCTTTATAAAATGAACCATTAGTCAGGAGGGAATAACTTTTTTTTTTTTCAAACTTATACATTTCTTGTATTATACTTCAGAGATGCTAGCTGTCTAAATCAAGACTGCTTTGCACTCTGTTAAAACACTGTAAGTTTTAAGCACGAGGTTGTAATGATATTTGCTGTTTTCAGTAATCATAATTTAAGAAATTTCCACCTCTTAGCCAAATAACGTTAATTGTGTATTATTGAATTTAATCATTTCACTGTAGTAACAGGTGGATGTTTAGTTTTGTTCAGTATTTATTTGCATATTTATTTCTATTGTATGTTTCGTTATGTGTATTACTTAGTCCATAATTGGAATGACTTAGTAGAGGTTGACCAGTATGGCAGTGTATACAACACTACCCATGTGTTTGATTCGCCGTTGGCCTTTGTTATTGTCTTGATGTGCCTAGATGGGTATAGGGTGCCAAAAGGCTCAGGACTGAAAATTCAAACAATTTAGTTACCATAAGAAGAAAATAACTGAAAGAAACTACACCCCCCCACCCCCAAGATTTTTCAAGCTTGAAGTCCAATGCAAAGCCGATAACCCTCAAAAAGACCGGGTTTTGGTCACTTAGATGATTTTGTTTCATTATAATCATATGCTGTGAACAAAGCGCTGAAGTCGATGTTAAAGTTTGTGCAAAATGGATTTGGCATCACCATTTCAAACCAAGTTGCATCTGATTGGTTAGTTGTAAGAGGCCCTACCACTGTTACTTGATTTAAGCTGCTTCACTTAAGGGCTACCGTCAGTGTAACAGGGCTGGATCATTTTACTTTGTGCTAAAAAATATAATGTAGAGTGAAAATGCTGTTTTCAAGTTGGAATATCAGGTATTTTATCCACAGTAGTGGTACTATGTATGGACGATTGCCCAGACGCGTCTTCTGATTGTTTCTGGCTTGTGAGACTTGAAAGTCAGTTGAGCCCAATTTATCTGTTCATAAGAGAAGAATAATTTTTGCTGCTTACACTGGTCTTTCAAAACCAGTGAGATACACGAGTGCCAAAACAGGCAGGTCAGCATGGGCATATGTCCACTGCCAATCTCTTTATTTATTGGTTTTTATGTTGAAAGGACACAGTGTCGTTTGATATAAATACTGGAGAAAGCTCAGCATTTTCTGGCTTTTACTAAGTGAGTCCAGAAAAATGGTTGTTTAAAATGTTGCCATATCAGCTCCTCAGTTCTTTTTCACTGTACAGTATCCTGCTGCTAGTTACAGCGGTGCTTGATAAAACCCAACCAGTGCTTTGTCGATGGAACAGTTGTATGCTCAGTCAGAGATAAACTGCTGCTTTGGATGTTCCTATCCCATGTAAAACAATACTAAACCCCTTGTCCAATCAAAAACCCGTTTTGGACTGAGCTAGACTTGAGCTAGACTCTCCAGTATTTTGTCCTATCTGTAGTTTTCCTTCAACATATCGTCTTCCACACCTCAGTTGAACCTGGCACAGTGAGGAGTATTAAAACGTGTAATAATTACTGGTCTGTCAAAGCCTTCTGGACCTTGAACATGGATGTTCTAGTCACCAGTACAAGAGGTTCTGAACATATGTTAATAATATGTATGCAAATGCTGAATGCTGTTTCTCTTGAATGCTACTACAACAGTGGGAGTGATCTTATTTACCTCCTTTTTTAAAGAAAAAAAAATGAGTGAAGGATTTCAAATGTGATTTTTAATTTGTACATTTTCTTTTCTTGATGATTGCCGTGACTACTTCAATCCGTTTTCTTACTTAGTAGCTCAGCTGATTCTGGATTGTTTTCTTATGTAGTATTTTGTGATGTTAAGCTTCAAAACAGCAGTCCCAGTCAATTGGCCTGGTCAGTCTAATACTGAGAAATGTATAATCAGAGAACCTGCTCATTTGGATAGTTGGCTGTTCCAGATGAATGTGTTAACTCTCACCTGATCGCATATACCGACTGTTCAAATGAGTCATATGCTAACTTTATGTGTTGATATATGGCTACTAAAAGGTACTACTGCACATTTTCTGTTGAAGAGGTGTCTTAAAATGTAATAATCACTTGACTGAGTTCATCAAATATGTTGTACAATCACCTCTTCTAAGACCCAACAAAGTTTGTAGCCTGTAAACACATGTTAATACATCTAAGATGCAGCGTTTGTGTTGATTACCAATAATCACCTACAATTGAGATGGTATTGCTACTTGTGAAAAGTGTTCACAAAGACACAAAGGTTCATTTCCTGGCCCTCACTTGACCATTTTGACTTCCACAGCAGAGTGTAACATATCACTGAGTTTCCTTTATTTCGACCAGTGTACACTGATAGGCAGCCATAGATGCCAAACTCACTTTTCTTATCTAAATCTTGAGTGCTTTTACTTGTAGATGAGTGTGTATAAACTTATATAACCAATGCCTGTTGATACAGTATTTAATATATAATATGGTGTGCCTTTTAAGCTATATTCAATAATTGTGTGATGCATTTTTTTGGCATATGCTAGTTCATTCACTCTCAAATCTTAAATTTGGAAACTTGTCAAACGCAGTAGCAGTTAGCAATTAATTCTGTTCAAAACTGTTTGTTTGTGTTTTATGTAAGTGGAATTGCATATTAAATTGACAATAAATCAATTTTTAAACAAAGAAACGTTTGTCCTTGTTTCATTGCAACTGAAGTTGTTTATGACAATGCAGACAAATTTGTAGCTAAATTTAGAGATAAGAGGAAAAAAAGACAAGTTTCAGAGTGAAAGAACTAGCAGCATTTTTACACTGTCAGTGAAGATTAAATGAAACCTTCATTACAGTGTTTCTAACACTAATACTGCATTTTTAAGTACAGTGTATTGCCTGGTACTGCAGTTGTAAATCATGAAATAGTCTAGAAATAAGTTCTGTGTTCACTTTAACAGCATCTATTGTAGTCATTGGGAGCATTTAATCATATTTAGAAAACGGGGCAATTTAATATAAATGAGGAAAAAAGGGGATATAGGCAAAAGACTTATAAGTCATAAAAATGCATCATGTTTTGAGGTGACCCAATGCTTTGGCTATTAAAGGACAAATGAAAGACTTGTATTAGTTAATAAATACCAAACAGCCAGGATAAAGCAAATGCTGTGTCTCTGCCTTAGGGACCCAGGCACCCTTGGGGGCAGGGTTTGGAAACCCCTTTGCCTCAGCAGTGGGCACTGGCTTGGGCTCCTCCACCCTAGGAGGTATTACCTGAGTCATTTTTTAATACATATTTTTCCCTTTTCTTGTGTAACATCTTGCCCCATGCTTCATAGTATTAAATGCTAGGCAGTTTTTTTATTTAGTCTCTTTGCCTTCTGTGATACGAGGGTACTGGTAGCAAGCAGTGTGTGCGTGTGTGTAGCAAAAGAGAGATGTGTGATGCAATCGGCTTTTTCCCCTCTTTTTATTTGTTTGCAATAGGCTATGTGCGTTCACACCACAACAAAACCGACCAACCATTTGTCACCTTATCTAGCTTCAATATGTGAGAGCAGATTATTTCAACACAGTGGTTGACTACAGTTGTCTTTTCCTGCGTGTGGGGGAAATCTGGACTACAGATTAAAACTTTAGTTGTCGCTAAAACACCACTTAGTGTGAAAATCCTCTTAAATGCCAGTGAAAAGTAACTCGGCAGCATGGGGACACGTGGTTTGAACGCGCAGCATGTTGGTGTGTTTGGTCTTTCTCCAGCCATTGTGTGCTCTTTGACCTCTGCTTTGCAATGCAATGTTCACTGTTGATCTTTTTTTTTTTTTTTCTAGTTTTCTAGTCTCCAGTTAGGTGTTTGTAGTGCTTGTGCTCTGTTGCATAGGTTGTGGCATTTCTATGTTTGCTAATGCCTACCTCTGTACACTTTTGTTTTATTTTTTATTTTTTCGTTAACTAGGTTTTTAAGTACACACTGACTACAATGTCACTCTCTTTCACAGGTTTTGGTGGTGGGCCAGGATTTGGTGGGGTGGGGACAGGGGGGTCTTCTTTTGCCTTCTCGTCCACCAGTAAGCCCACAGGAGGCAGTCTGAGTGCAGGTACATGCATACTATATAAACTCAGTTTATACAGTTCAAAGTACTACTGTACGCTACCCTGTCTGTGCCGTTCACCCCAGCAAATAATTTTTTCTGTAACAGCAGTAAAATGGAAATTATTACACCTAGTCCAGTCCAGAATCCACATGCTGTAAGCTAGCTCATATTACCCTATATATCAAGATTTACATGCAACACATGAATGTTACTGTTGATCGAGTTCATTTAACCATTTACCATTTCAAATCAGTTCTCTCTCCATTATTTGCAAAAAGCAATTCACAACTTCTTCATACCCCTATATTAAGGCCTTTCCCAGTCTTCATTTAACTCACAAATGATCCATATTGCAGCTGGAAGGACGTTGAGTGGTACTCGAGGGACTTTAACACCCCAATCCAAGCCTTTCTTCACTTTACATTTCAATTCAAGACTTTTCAGGCAGTTGTCAGTCCTCTTCACAATCTGATTCCATGTTACTTTACCTTTTTCACTGGTACTCAGCTAATGTGTCCATATCCCTCAGTTGCGAATAAAACAAGTGGTTCCAGGCACAACAAACCCCCTGCCCCTCACAAACGTTTAAATGATTTGCCCTATCTCTTATCATTGCAAAAATACATTTTTGGTGACCTTGACCTTTGACCTACACTCACCTAAATTTAATGGGATCTATTCTGGACCACCTCACACCTTTCCTGAAAATTTCATGGAAATTGGTCCAGTAGTTTTGGCATAAATTTGCTGACAAACACACAAACAAACAAAAAAACAAACCAAAAAGAATACTCTCACCTCCCCTTTGGGGGGCGGGGTAACTTATAGATGATGGAGCCATTGCAGTTTCTGCTCCAAATCTGTAGAACCAGTTGCTATTATCTCTGTTTTAAGGGGGAAACTTTTTTTATCCAGTCGCCCTTTGTCACTAATAATTCAGTCTCTTGTCACGTCTAAATTCAGCTTCTGTCACTTGTTTATTGTTGTGATAGCATACTTCTTGTGCTTTATGTGCTTGTTTTTTGTGGTTTTTACTGCATGTTTTAGTACCCTTTTGCCTTATTTGCCCTAGAAATACACGTTACTTGATGTTCAGTGTGCACAGCTGTTAACTTATAAACTAGCACACTGATGTAGAAATTTTGCAAGAGCCACATACTAACATGTATTTTTCCGTGTTCTTTTATAGTTTTAGAAGACATCAGTATGTTGGTAATCTGGCCAAAACACATTTTAGAAGTTGCGATATCTACATACGTTGGTGGACCTGCCATATCATCTTACGTTCCTGTTTCCTTTCATATTTTTCACTCTTTTATCCCCCTGTGTCTTCTGTCTGTTTCTCTGATATTCAGGGTTTGGTAGCAGCAGCAGCTCAGGCTTTAACTTTAGTAATCCTGGCATCAACCCCTCCGCTGGCCTGACTTTCGGCGTCTCTAACCAACCTGTGGCGGGCTTCGGCGCAGGGGGGCCCCTGCTCCAGCTCAAGAAACCCCCTGCTGGGAATAAAAGGGGCAAGAGATAGAACCGGTGGAAGATGGAGCCCTGTGTCTGACCAGCTGACGCCTGCTTTCCCAAAAGCATCTAAGCGCTATGACCCAAGTATGGAACAAAGAAAATGTAAAGTTGAGGGGATTTTATCAGGGATGTGATCAGACCCACCCAAATCAGCAAACCATCCATTTAAACCTTATTTGATTTCAGTTTGTACTCAATAAATGAAGTAAATCCCAGTGGCCATGATAAGCCTTATCTTTATATCATATCAAGCTTGATCTGTACTGTCCACTATTCCACTTTTATTAAATGACATTGTGATTTCTAAATCCTGATGTAAGAAGTTGTCTATGTTCCTATTAGATTTATTTGAGGAAAATTATATTACTTGGTTGCTAATAATGCTAATTTTATTGCCAAAATGCATGAAACTTGGTTTTTATCTTTTAATGACAATTGAAGTACATCACAGATAGTTTTTGGCAGTAAAAGTAGTGGAAACTAACTAAATGTACTGTATGTGCATATGGAAAAGTTAAAAGCAACGTTCGTGTGATCAAAAGCATTTGCATTACCTCAGAATATTTCCCTGCACACAATGCCAGCTAACAAAAAGTTGGGTTGATTGCAAATTATTGTAGTTATCAATAAGGATTCACTGTACTCCGAACGTTGTATAATATAGATTTTGCTCATTTAGGTGGACAGTGCAGTTCATTCTGTTTTGGCACACAAGCTCAATGAATCCCAGAAGTGTACTTGAACGCCTTTGAAATCATTACTTGGCCCAAGTTTCGTCCAGGGTAGGGTAAGATAAGTAAAAGGGAAAGAGGCTGATGAGGTAGTCCCTGTGTTGGTGGGGAGTATTATCTGATCTTAGATAGTTTTATAGGCACAGGAGAGTGTCCAGGGTGGGTTTTTTGGGAAGCACAATTTTATTTTTGTATCAGGAGGAGAAAGAGATGACATTGGGGAGGGGTAAAAGGGGACACTATGTAGTCCGCATAACCTGTGTTGTTTTTCTCCGTCATTATCATTGTTTAACAGTTCCTTTGTAGCCACATATTGTTTGTCCCTGTGTACCAATGTAAGATCTTAGCAGAGGAAACGCTGTGCAGTTTGTATTACATGACACCCACTAGATGTTAAGTAAAATCTGAAAGGGATTTTTCAAGCAGATTCTACTTGCTCAGCTCAATTTTTACATGTGTTAGAACAAATTTGCACTTGCCAGTGTATGTGACATGATGGTGGTTGTGTGAATGTGCATGTGTGCTTCTTGCACAAGTATGAATTTGTCTCTCTGGTCTGTCTTAGTTGCTGACTTCTTTTGAGCATTGGGTGTGGTTGGGGATACTCTGCTTTTCTAAATGGTCTTTTGTCAGTTCAGTTACCAAATATTGGTAGTTGTACTCTTATTTTCTAATCACAGTCTGTGTAAACATGTATTTTCAAGAAGCTGTTTATTAATAAAATCTTCAATATGATGTTTTGCCTGTTTATGGCATCACTTCAATAAATGTATGTGTTCAGAATATGTCTTTCATGTGTTACTGTCTTACTGACAAAGGAAATGAGAAAATGGCATCTATTGAAAAGCTTTATTGACTGGGCTACAAAAGATCGCATTTGTTTATTTAATCCCAAAGTGCTTAAAGCTGATGGTGACTAAAAGCATCTACCGATAAATGTTTTACTTTTGAACCACTAATCCTATCAATACATGTAATTAATTCAGATAAAATATTTTAGCTTCTCTTTATCATTAAATATGACCGGTTTGGATGTTCAGAGGCTCCATAGCTAGTTCTTCTGTTGATGTGTCTGATTGGAAAAGTCACTTTTTAATCCGTTTTCTTTGTTTGATATTATAATCTTTGAATTTACGCTTATGATCATCTATATAGTTGGTAGATTAAACAGAAAATTTCAGGATTTTGACTGAAATATGCAGCGGATAATATGATAATACACGGCGATAAATCTCTTAGGAAAGGTTAAATGTTGAGAATATTTAATCTGTCGCCACAATTATATTTGTCTTTAAGGGTTTCCAATATCTAGATGTCTAATTTGCTAGTTCATGTCATATGTTGTGCTAAATTATAAAAAATTCAAAAAGATGCATTGGCATTTTCAGACTTGAAATCTAATATTTTAATCTCAAAGTAGGTGTTTTAGCAATGATAAAGTTGACCACCTTCAAGAACAATGTGTGTAGGCAAGATTTTTTTTTTTTTTTTAAATTTGTTTCCTTGAAAATAAGCCACTTTCATTGTGTTTTCATAGAATGGAAATGGGGGGAGACTGCATGAACTGCACTCCTGCTATAGAGGGCGACAGAGTGTCATATGAGCTAAACCAATTAAGATCAGACGAAGAAGAAGGCTGTTGCTACGCGACCACGCCCACTGTACACAAATGCAGTGCTAGACGTAAATACTGCTAACTTAATTAGCTAGATATTTTAACTCTTCTCTCAACAATTCAGGTAATGTACGAGTTTAAAATGTATTTTGGAGCTTAAATGTCATACTTTTTAACCGCAGGGGAATATTTTTGTCAGAATAGTTTGTAAAAGACATTTATAATTAGCTACACTCAATGTTAGCATTTTCCATATATGTATTTTGTTTATATCCATTGATTTGCTATCGACAGCTCAGCTCAAAATTGCTAACATGTTTTTCTATGAATGACCCATGCTAAAATTTCCACACCTTTGCTTTTCACCTTAGTTGCTTCCCAACCTACGACACCTGAAGCTGCAATGAATTACTGCAAGCTAAACATAGCCAATGGAGTGGATTCACCATTAGAAAACACTCCACAGTTATTTATTTATTTATTTTTTGTATCAAATTTTTTGACAGTGGTGCAGAAAAAAAGTCTAAATAATAGGAATTGTTGTTTTTATTCAGAACAGAACATGCACAAAACACACATACTTAAAAAAAAATATCACTAAACAAGCCACCTATTTAACAGTTAACATTTAACAGACAAACAAACTTAGAAAACACTCTATTCAGGGATTTGCTTCTCTTTTCATTGTTGTAGGTTTTAAGAAAATATTTAAAACTGATCTTAATGTATGAGGAAATGCAACACCGCACTTCTAAACAAATCACTTACTGCAGTTATAGTAATATACTGCGATGTTAAAAATCTGCTTTTATCTATGTGGAAGCATGTAGTTTTTGATGGCTAGCTGCTGTCAGAATTGTTTTTATTGCAGCTATTGTATGCTAATTAGTTTATTTTTCAATAGTTTATCTTGCAGTCATGCCTCTGTCAGACACAATGTACTGTGCTCAACAAATAAACATCCCTCCTGAGCTGCCAGACATCCTTAAAAACTTCACGAAGGCAGCCATCCGGACACAGCCTAAGGATGTACTTGTATGGTCTGCAGCGTAAGTCTCTGTGAACAGGTAGAGGATAGGGGTGCTTGTGATTTATTTCAATTTTGATCTTTGAAAAAATATCATAAACAGTGTCTCTAGACAGCACTGTTATAGCAAAAGCCAAGCCCTTTTCACCTGTGCCTCTCTTATCTTTGCATTTACTGGCTGTAATTGGATCCCAGGGGCTTGCATGTTACTGCAGTGGTTAAATTATTTGACACTCTCCAACAAAGAAGAAGTACTTTGAAAGTGCTGGATGAAATTTAAATACATTAAGAATTTTTATTATCTCTAAGGACTGTCATATTCTGTTTCTTTGTTATTGGCTGATGTAGCTTGGCAGTGTTTATAGCAAAAAAACAATGAACTGAGACCATATGATGAAACAGTTTCTCCTGGGTTTCAAATGTTTGTACGCTGTTAAAGGAACAACATTAGACTCTTTTGCCTCTCAATGACGAAAGGAATTACACATTCAATGCGTGTCAAATATTTTTAATTAAATTTATTTAATCGGAAACAACAGCCCCTTAGTGAAATAACAATATTGATTAAAGAAAACAAAAATGAACAAGATTTATTCAACCGATTTCACTCTTGAGAACTCATTAAATTTGACTAATGCTAACTTGTGTCTGATGTAGTTACACAAAATGTCACTTCATTTGAGTGAGTTTCCTGTGAAAAGGATGCACTGACTGCTGGGTTTCAATAATATCCTGCATGTTAATAATGAGAATGTTCCCTCTTCAAGGTATTTTGCAGCACTGTCCAAAGGAGAGCGTCTGCCTGTGAAGGACAGGCTGGAGATGAATGTTGCTACCCAGAAAACAGACACTGGGCTGACCCCAGGCCTGCTAAAGACTCTCCACAAACAGGTATTGTCATGAATGCGGGTCAACACATTATAGAACAGAGCATGTGGTCTAGTTTCTTAATCCAGCAGTAGAATAAAGTATAATGTATGTAGAGT
>JAPTYQ010000014.1:25480774-25503434 GCA_029814465.1 Ostorhinchus cyanosoma
ACACACACACACACACACACACACACACACACACACACACACACACACACACACACACACACACACACACAAAATGAGGGCACATCCTGTCAAAAATCCAAATAAACTTGGATAAAAGTAGAGTTTTATTGCACTCTAGAGACTCTTATGCATGATTCATCCTAAAGCCAGAGCTAGTGTTGCTACAAACAGATTTTGGCTTTGGTTTATTAATGACTGCAGCATCACTGATCTTTCAAGTCATCTCAGATGCTATTTCCATACAGAGTTACTGTTTATTTATGGGATATCTCAACTTTTAGTGCGTTGAAAAACTACTGGGCTGCCCAGTTTGGACCCCAGTTCGATTGCAATTCTCTTGCCTTTCTTAGCATTCACTGCTCCCATGCCACTGCTGCAGGAAGTGATTAACTATAGTTACTGAAGTTTGACAAAAATACACAGATTCAGTCATGCACACACTTGCACACGTGTACCCACGCCCATAACTTCTGCACAGTTTCAAAATGTTCTCATTACTCAAGACTTCAAAGCAAACAACTCTTTGCCAACACAGCTCAAACTGACTCATTATTGACCCTACACTCTATTCCACTTCCCAGAACTACACACACACACACATAGCCCAGGCATGCTTACTCTAAAACTGCAAAACTTTTCTCCTAATTTACCTGAATTTTTTATTTGCTTTCTACATGTAACTACCTCTTTCTCCACCCCCCCCCTCTCTTTTCCTTTCCTCTTTCACCACTTTTAGTTTCTTCCCCCTTTGCACCTGCTCACAAACATTGCAGAGACATGCGACTTCACTCCGTCTAAATTGTATGCTAATCCATGTTTGGATTGGAGGCTAACAGGATTTTTTCTGAATCTAACACCCATGACCTAATATGTCACGCAGGAATACTAGCAGTAAAGTCACTTATTTCGAGCTCTGGACTCAGGTGATAAAGCCAATGTGTGGATCCTCTAACGCAACAATTTCCACAGTTATAAAATAAGACTGCTTTGTCACTAACTTGGCTGTGTTCGTGCAATTTAGGAGGTAAATTGTCAGGTTTAAGTTCTATTTGCTATAAAAAGTCGTATTTAGAGTGACAGCAAACCTGGATGCAACACCTTAAGTAATCAAACTGTCAAAAGTGTCAAAAAAAAAGTATTTGTCGGAGTAATTCAGATGTTACACATAATAGAGGTTGATAAAATTTCACCTGCTTTACAAGATGCCGATCACTTCCAGATTATGATGAAGTACATGTGGATAAAACTTGAAATGTTAGAACAGCACAGACTGCAGATGATATCTTATTTTAATATAAGGATGATGGATGGACTTTAATGCCATGGTGGAATGAAAAAGTCTTGTTTTTCCAGTGTTTTTTTTTTCTCTTCCTTTTGCCTTTTGAATTAATGTTTACATCATATTGGATCAAATGAGACGATACAAAACTCATTTTGTTGTTTCAAAATATGTGGCCATCAATCTTAAGGAGCATGTTTATTTCCTTTAATATCTTGCTTTATAGAATCACAGTCTGGCAAAAAAAAAAAAAAAAAAAAAAAGGATGTTGAGGCAAAGATAGATTTATTTGAATAAACACATCAAATAATATATATATGAATAAATAAATAATCCAAAAAGAATGAAACTTTACCAGACCTGGATGAGGGTAAAGCCAATATCCTTCATGTCTGATCATTGGAGTGTTATGCCATCCAGTCGAGTGTAATGCTATCCAGTGGCAATGATTAGAGAAGTGTGAAGCAGATGAGGCTCCAAGGGGCCACATGGGGATACTTTTCAGCAGAGTAATACCAGGGATGAGAGGATGACGAATGAAGAGACGGACAGAGTCAGGATGAGACGAGGACACATTGATGCTAAGGGGCGGCCTGTCCTGAAGTGACTGTGGCAATAATCAGAGGACTTTCAGATGGAAGAGGAGCTGACAACTATATCTACATTTGGGTAAATCCTACGTAAAGTACTGTAGATGTTGATGTGAATACTTTTTGCTTCAGGTAGGACAAAAACTCCATTAGATGTCTCTCCACAGCTTATGAATTTCACTCCCTTTGCATATTGTACGGTCTATTACTTTGAAGCAAAACAGCAAACTCTTGTTGTTTCAGGATTCATTTGATGTTTGACAGCATCTTTGAAAAGTGAAGTTTAGGCACTTGAAATTCAAACAGGAGGAACGCCACAGAGTTTATCGTCTGACAAAAATCGCAAAGGATGAAATGACTTGTTGACGTGGATCATGTCGCAGCAGTCACTCTTTCTTGATGTTATGCTAATTGGTTTTCAAAAGAGATATTAAGCGCTAAATATTGACAATGCTGAAAACAATATGGGGGGGAAAAAAAGGCTAAAAGATACTTAATTCGATTGTACAGTGCAATTAAATACCTCAAAAATACAAAGCACAAATTAATATTCATTTTTATGTGTTTTTCCACCTACGTTTGCAAAGATGAATCAGACACATCTAAAGCCAAGGATGCTCAATATTCTATATATTCTACTCAAACTTGTTGATTTTACCTCTAAAGTTTCAGCTTGCTAAATAGCAGATAACCTTGGCAGCAGATATTCACTCACCAACACTCATTACTGACAAGTGAAAGGAACAGAACATCTGTCATTATTTTTAATCAAGTTGCAATGTGGGACTGTGTGTCATATGAAAAGAAACAAAGAAGCTGAAGGTGAGGAAGTGGGTTGTTTTTAATCTTTGTGAGAGTGTGTCAGAGAGAAAGAGAGAGCGATAAAGGAGTCTGCACTCCAATCGTCACTTCTCTAGATTTTTCTCACTTTTTGCCCGTCTTTGTCGTTCCTCGTGAGCCCCAACTTAGCTTCTGTTTTAATGAGCTAGAGTTTTTACGCCGTTCAGCATTCATGATGGACTAAATTACCGTAAGCACTGATGTAAGTCTGTGTGCGCTCGAGTGTCGGCGGGTGTGTAAAGAATAATAAAAAGAAAAATGCAATAGGCTGGAGACTAACATAAAGTTATTGATCCTCCTGCCTCTGTAAACACAGTTGCTCAGCTGTGATGGTGCCCAGTAGAAAGCCATTATTCTTTTGTTTGGAGGTGCTTATGGCTGACCTCAAGGCGAAAGCACATACACAAACACACTCACAAAAATAAAAACACATATATACTGCACTCAGGACAGCATAAATCATATGGGCGACTACTCCTCAAATCATTATCTGTTGTATTAATATAATGCCATTGAGGTTGTTTAAAGATCCTGCTCAGTCACTTAAGAACAAATAAGCTTCCATGCAGTCTTAAAATGCAAATGTCTATAAGTGCAACTGGACATCTGAACAGACTAGTTTGTGCCTTAAAATTAAAACAGATTTTTTTAAGAACACACTAGCATTAATAGCAGTATATGCTATGCGACGAAGACATCTTTCATCCACATTGTGTGAAAAATACTCAGAACTACTAGAAGCAAGACGCCTGAGCTGTGCTTAAGAATATTCATTAGGGTATATTATCAGTTATTCTATTTACGTGTGTGATGGCATATTTCAGTAATATTTTTTTATTTGACTAATATTGCTATTGCTATCATTAAGTTATCAAATGTTAAGTAATCTGCCTCCAGCATTAGCTCTAATACATTACAATCAAAGGAGTAGTCACAGTCAACAACATCCTCTGAGATGAATGGAATAAGTGCATGGTTTACTCCACGTCTTACCTTCTTGTAGAGGGAGCGTAGGTCTCTGTATTGCCACATACTGCTGAGGACCTGAGAGGCTGCCTTTACCACTTTGGCTGAGTGTCTGCAGAGACAGATAGAGGGAGGAAGAGTGAGTTATTTCTCCTGGACCCATTCCTTCGAATAATATTGCAAAGTTATTATGTCCCCTGTCTTTACCAGCTGCTCAATATGTGTTCAGGCCAGTGGCACTAGTGCTGGCTTTAAAAGTAAGAGGGCCATTGCTCTTTTCAGCTAAGACCTTCCTTATGCAAAAACCGAGAGTTTCCAGAGGAGTGTAAAATGACCCTCTCTGCCATGCTAATGGTCCCATTCCTGCCACTTAACTGAAAAATGACTCTAGTAGGAGTCAGTTCATAAGCCCTGCCCTTCTTACAGCTAGAGAGGAAAGCAGAGCGGATGTTCATTTTCAGTTTTAACACCAAAATTAACAGAATCCTTTGGGTTTATTTTTCTCAGTTCGGAGAGTTTGGCAAGATTAACCGCTTGCTATCAACAATAAATCACTGCACTAACAAGCATGAATCATACTTACACACGAATCTCCAGTATATGGCAAGCTAATCTCCACGGTTACATGAGGCTAACAGTACACGTAGTAAATGTTAACCTCTTTTGTACCTCCGATGATGTTAAAAGACACTACCATTAAATGATTTTGATACTTGAGAGTCGATTGCTCTATGCTTTTTACAGCTGGAATAGATTTCATGACCGGCGACAAACTACTGTCGATTCAGAAAGATAGAGCTCGATTTCTGTTCCATGTCTAGTTATGAATGGCCAGAATGTCTCTCATCATTTCAAATCGATGGGGATAATATTTATTTTTCCTAATCACATTTACATGTTTGCATTGCAGCTTTTTTAATACAATAGGTTGTGTTTGTCCTGCAATAGTCATTTTCTCATTTCCAACGCCTGTAGTTGTGTAAATGCAGAACTGCAGACAAAGTGCATTTATTCTTAGTCTACCTATTCTGAGAAAATGAAGATGTGTGGGCTATTAGCAGCTAACTACAGTCACAGTGAAATTTGCACTTATGGAGGTTTCTTCAAGCACCTCATCTCTCTCTGTAATGGTGCCCTTGAGCACTGTTCCCTAAATAGACTCAAGACTCTCTCTATAACAATAAATCAAGATTTGACCTCCGTCTGATAACACCCGGTGTCATGGCAACCCCTGACCTGGTGGTTGCCATAGCAGCTAACCAGAACACCCTGCTTGGTCTCCCATGGCGACGTTGAATTTTATTCATGATGCATCTTCCTTGTTGTTCTCCAATGGTCTTTTGTGGATGAATGATCACAAAGAAAACAGACACGGGCCTGAATGATGGATGTGTGGCCACATTCAGGGACTGGTCACTGTTTGTTGAATGAAATTTATGACTCGATATAATAAAGACTATATATTAAGTTTTTTCCCGTCTTAATTTTACATTTTAGGATCTTATACAGAGCTTGTTGTCCTTGAGGATAAAACAAACTGATCAAATCATTAGGGAGCTTTTTCATTCAGCTGTCTTTATTATTTTGGTGACTGAACATTATTTTCTCCTAACAACAGTGGATATACAGTGTACCATTAGGCATACTATTTTCTTCACAGTTAGGATTTTTTGTCAAAAATAATGCTCGTGTTATAAAAGAATACGTTCTCTTCATCTTTTCCTATCTGAAAACTAAGTCGAGTCGAGAGAATTTTATTTATATAACACAAAATCACAAGTCGCACATTTGCCTCCAGGGGTTTTACAATCTGTACGGCACAAGACAGACTCCATCCTTAGATCTGCGGTTCGAATAAGGACAAACTCTTCTTTAATGGGAAAGAAATAGGAAAAACTTCAGGAAGTGCAACAGGATTTACCCTGGTTTATTTGGAAGAATTGTATTCACCTGTAATCATTGTGATCTAACATCAATTGACAGCAGGTAAACTTGTTGCAAGTAAACAAAAACACAGATATGCCATATATTTCTGTTCTTTACACTATTAGACTAGATTCCAAATAACAGCTTTGAAAATCTCTCTTGACCCAGTCTGAGTTGCACATTTCAATTCCCAACACAAACTATGTTAAGAACATAGTCACTGTAACAGTGCTACATTTTTGACACAATAATCTACCAAAATATATAATTTGATGGAGAAATGGATATCTGTAAAGGTTTATTTCTCTCACATAAAATCCAATGTGAAAAATTCAGTAGCAGAGTCTGAGCCTGGTCTGTTTATGTTCTGTCTGGTGGTAAGGAAAGAAGGTATATTTTTCACTGTCAAGGCCCCCAGCAGTATGTTATCTCCAAATACCCATCATCCACCACTAGTTCCCAACCCCCATCTAGGTTACTACAGAGCCTAATGATATGCTGACTTACAGGCAATGTTGTAGAAGAAGAAGAAGGAGACTTTTGATCTCAAAGGTCGCCCAGATTAAGACGTTTATCTAAAATTTAATGAAATAATCAGTTTAAAGTAGCTAATTATGACATCAGATTCACCCTCCATTTGAGAAATATCTGATTAAACAAAACAAAACAAAACAAGTCTGATGGAAAATCCTGAATAACCAATTAAACAAATATGACTTTTAACACTTTTACATACTCTGCTTCAGGAATAAAGGAGACGCAACTCTATAACTACAAGGTCACTTACTCTCTGCCGAGTATCCATTCAAGTCATTCTCAGCTACATCTTTTTTTTCTAGTTTGATGAAATTCAAGACTTTCTAAAGGGTCTGAATGGTTGACCACAATGCAAAGTATGTCACATTGACCTTTGGAGAGGTCTTGACAACAATGGACAACACCTAGAATTTTTATGATGAAGCATTTTTTTACCAAAGCAGTATGTACTTATATGAAAAAAATGCCTTAAATCTCACTCACTTGTCCCCTTTGCTGCGGGCGATGCCGATAAGTTTTTCGATGCCGCCAGCGTCGCGTAGTGCTTTGGCATTCTCCATGTTCTTGGTGATGACTTCGTGCAGTGCACAGCAGATGGCAGTTACAGTATCATCTGACATGGCCTTGCTGGGAGGGCCTGTGGTCCCGGACGTTGCACTGCTAGTGGCGTTATTGTTGCTGCTACTACTGCCTGGTAACCGATGGATCAAATCTCTCATGGCATATTTACCTAGAGGGCACAGGGGAAAGGGAAAACAATAAATTGGTCAAATTTGTCAACACATGTGTGCAGCATTTTACTGGAAAAATGCATTCTCAAAATGGCACTCAGCTGGATTTTTAATGCATAGTGGACGACCTCTGAAATGTGTGATTACTAAGGTAATACTTTATTTCTATGATGGTGATGATTCATAAACAAAAGCAAAAAGGACACTTTCATAACACTGGTATGTATTGAAAATGCAGTGGTTCACAGATACAGTACAAAGAACAATCTTGGTAATACATTTGAAAGCAGCTCCAAGGCCTTTATGTAATAAAAATAACCCTGGCTATGTGCTACTTTTAAAGTAAGAAGTCTGGTACAGCTAGTGAGTGGTTTGGATAACTCCATAAAGCTTTAGTTTGAGAGGGCATGCTGCAAATCCTCTGACACACACATACACACACCAACGCAGACATGCTGAGAATCCAATAAAAAGGACGACTTGTGGTATTTCAGTGAAAAGGCTGACATATGAGGAAAATGAAAAAGAATTGACATTCAAAGAACGGGTTGTTGGGGAGATCGAAACAACAGAGAGGAGGAGTAATTAGGAGTGGTAGGAGATGCTGTCAGATAGGAAGCCCATAAACTCAGAGGGTGAAGCAGATGGAAGTGATAACATTTGGTGTTTAAGGCAAAGCGGTGTATGGATTTCTAGGTGGGCTGCAGGGCAAGTTGGTCAGCATACAGCAGGTGTTACTTAGTTACTATAAACAGATAAATAATAAGACACATTTCACTATTGTCTTTAAAAAGTTAAATTCAGGTAAGACAAAAGTAACAGGCACAGAATCTAGATTCATTGAAATACAGTGGATTTCTCTGACCCATAACCTCTATTCACCTCTAAAGACAGGTAAAGACAGAGAGATCTCTCATGAAAGTTTCATTCTACAATCTTTGCAAGCTAAAGCCCTTTCATAAAATGCACATTGTGTACAATTTCGTGTTTCATTTTGTGCCTCAAAATCAACTTTGAAGACTTACTGTTAAGGGGGTCAATGAAGATGAAGTCAGAACAAACAGGTGATGAGTGGGAGACGGCAGGGGAATTGACAACATGAGAGGAAAGAGGAGTGAATGTGCTGACAGAAGGAGATGCATCAAACATGAGCAGTAGTCAAGAGGTAAGGGAAGCCTTGACCATCAATTTGGATGCAGGGGTGATTGTTGAATAATGAACCATGACTGGCCTGTATTTGTAATACTGACGAGCTGCTCCTTAGACAGTCTAAGTCACTGAAATGTGAGTAATTGTTAACAAAATCCACTCAACAGAAGTACCAGCTGTCTTACTCCCTAAACACCGAAAAGCACACTCAGTCAACTGAGCATCTGCATGACAATGAATCATTCAAGTCTCTTTGTCATATGTGTTGGTGAGACTGACAAAACATGCCTTTAACAGTCAGTGCATGCTAGTTTGTGTGTGAAATACTAAAGCGCTTCTCCCTAGGCAGGCAAAAGTCTTCTAGATTTCACAAATGCAAGTATCAGGGATCAGAAAGTAAATACAAAATTGAGAGTTTTAAATCTAGTGTCATATGAGTTTCAAGTGGACCATTACATCCAATCTAGCAGTACAGAAAACCAACACCGAAATATCCAATTTCACATAAATGCAAAAAGGCTTTTGGATTTTTGTTTATTTTTTGCACCAGTTGTGGAATAATGTGTCTGAAAAGCTAATTTTCTAAACAGCAGTAGTACAAAACCACTGAATACTCATCTACTGTAGCTGCAGTTCTGCATCAGAAATAAATGTTATGCATTCTGAAGAAACCTTTTTACCTTGCTTTTTTATTTTCTCCATTATTTCTATCATTCGCCCTTTTCTTGCCCTTTTTACAGTAACTTCCCCTCTTCTATATGATTCTAAATGTTTATCCCATGCCATAATATCCAGAGTCCTTGCAGCCTGGTGGTAAATCCCTCACTCATATTACCTCTAATAAGTTTAAGAGATGTACGAAAGACAGCGAAGCAGGTAAATCAAAGGGCACTATCCACCTTCATGAAGGAAACACAAACATGATCATACCAACAAATATTGCTGTCATACATTTTTGAGGTAACTAAAAGGACGCTTATGAAGACAGAGGTTTCAACACACATATGCATGATCATACACACACACACATCCATATTAGAGTTTGCATACTCTAATACGGATGGAGTGGTGAGCTAATTGGCCAAGTGTTATCTCAGGCTCGCAGACTGTACAGAGGTTAAGCATTCATTGTCTTTAGGCTGTGAGAAAAAAAAAATAAAAAAAAATTTAGGCTCCATCTTTAGACAGACTTGAATCAGACTGACTAATTTCCTGACTGATTTGCTGGCTGATGGCTGACTGATAATTTTACTGAAGACTTGCTTCATTTAATGATCCAACTAATTTCTGAATGAGTGACTGAATTATTTACTGACTGACTGCATGACTAGATTACTGACTGGCTCATTTACTGACTGACTGCCAGATAATTTACTGCGTGAATGACTGACAATTTATTGATTGACTGAATGTCTGATTGAGTGAGTGACTAATTTATCAAGTGAGTGGCTGTAGGAAATCCAGCAATAACAAAAGAATGGTGTAGAATTTAGCACTTAAGGCACTAAGAGCTATAAGAGCTACTATATATCCAGGTACGTCTCCTGTCAGAATAGGAAAAGACGGGAGAGATACTTTATTAATCCTTTGATGAAACCATCCCCAAGCATTTTGTGCTTATGGGCAGATGCTCTGATAAACTGCTGTCGGTATATCCCTAAAATATGCTAGAATGTGCGTGCATGCATCAGTCACTGCAACATTATCACACTCATCCTCGAAGAAGGTGAGAGGCCATGACGCCAGAGGAAAAGATGAAAAACTACGCAGTTTTACAGAAAGTAGTAAGAACAGGGAGAACAACTGAAGGACAGGACTGCATAGGCATTAGTGGATGAGACAAATACCATGTGAAATGCCTTCATGGTTGGAAAATCGAGCTGAAAGGCCCAGTAATTTCCAACTATTTTAATAACACACCCAGTTGGCAGAAGTTGCAGCCTCCTGATAATCAAGGAATGCTAATAAGCATGACAGAAAGAGAAACACTGCATCTCTGCCGTACACACCTACAGCCATGCGTGCACACCTTCCTGAACATACACATTACTCATTATCCGGCGTTCTGTTTGTTTGCTTCGGTTTTTGTCTCATTTGTTCTGTTTTCGGGACATTTCCTCTGTATTATTCTCTTTCCGTGCCCCTTGAGATTTTCCTCCCATCAGCAGCACAGTGGTGTCACTTTTCCATCTCTTGTGGGTTTCGCTACTGTACAGGCTCACAGTATTTTGTCATGGACTGTATTCATCAATTGAAACCAAACTGCAATAAACTGAAGCAAATTTAAGCAGCACTGTGCACAGGAATGGCATTAGCTAAATAAAATCTGGCCTCTTTCTTTATCCAGACAGGATGATACCCAGAGCCAGTGAGCGGCATATTGATGAATTATAGATTCGTATAAATGAGAGGGAGTTGCTGCACTTTCATAACATCAATGCAAAATTCAACACACGTTAAAAGCTGAATCTTTTGATGTGCTCATTACGCTAGTCAAGTCATTATGTGTTGAAATTGTAGTGCTAGATCTACAGTTTATCTCTTAAAACCATATTGAAGTTTTTTACATGTTGTTGACAAATGACTAATCAGACTGCTCTACAATTTATACAGATGTGAAAAAAAAGACCCAATCACTCCCCATATTAAATGTGACTAAAAGTTAACATTTGTATCAAAGCTGGGAATTTCATGTTACTCCTATTCCCTTATCCTTAGAGTAATCATTTGGAGGAAAGAAACAGAAGCGAGAGCTGAGAAGCAAATTAGGATTGATTCTTCATGAGTGGGTGGTGACTCCTACTTAAAAGTCCAACAGTGATGGAGATAGCACCTCTACAGTTCTGGAGTGCACACTCTCCTCTCCTCTTACATCTTATATCTCTGTCACTGAAATGTGAGCTACACCTGGAACATGTCCTCAAGGAGAGAAACAAGCCCTCTGCTGATCACTGCACAGTCTAATAAACCTGTATTACACAACTCCTCCAATATAGCCATCTACACCTGGGAGGCAGCTGGTAATGTATTCTTGTGCTGCATTCCCTCATGTGCAGCTAACTCCCGCTGAGCAGGGTGTGCTTCATCAGGGCCATAATGGCTGATTTGATTTAAAGAGATCCAATTACCCTCAACAATGGAGTGATTTGATTGTTTACTGACGGAGAAAGGAGAGTGTTATTGAAGTAAAATTGGAGGTAATTGTCTCAGGGAGATGCGGGGAAAGATGAAACATAGTGATTGGTTGTGGCGTCCGACTATCTGACAATAAAAGACACAGTTATCAGTGACTGGGTTGGGTCCCCAAGGTGGGCGACTGTGCATGGACTAGTATCAAAAGCCTTCGGTTATGTTATGCTTCCTTTCCAGGTTCTTTGTGTCTGAAGTGAATAAAAGTGTGCAACGCAGCAAAAGCTTAGTGCCTTACATATAAATGATTCAAAGGTTTATGTTGGTGTTTTTGCTAAAGTTATCACAATTAAAACCATAAATAGATTCTTTTTTTTTCCCCATGTGTGTGCAAACTAACCAAGTAAAGCTAAAGTAGTCCTTTAAACCTAGTCTGCTGATTTGACACCAACCAAAACACTGTAAAAAATGAGCATTACACATTACACAGTTCCATGCCCGCTATTAAAATATTTAAAATTAACACTGTTCCATAATGTTTAATTAACAGTACATAACACTACTGACAGGGGGCGCCAAATTCAAAGTAAGTTAGTGTTTTGTTTTCTCATGGAATATGCCTTTATTGAAAAAAAAAAGGGTAGAATTATCTGTATGTTCACTGAAACTAAATAAGACACCGTGCTGCTAAATTACATCTACTAAATTCTTGGAAAAATTTTCACATTTCACTATTGACACTCAAGAGGAAGAGAGGTAGAGGGATTTTATTGAAACCCAAATCACTTATTTTTGTTTTGCTATAATCCAGATAATAAAGAAAATAAATTCTAATGGCTTAAGGATTATGGGCTCATTTGGAAAGCTGCCACTAAGAAATAAAAACATGCACACACAAAGCCTGCACCAATTACCATCATCCTCACATGCGTATAAGGCTTAAAGAGACGCAAACGACCTGCAAAGACAACCTGATCCCCACTGCAAAGTTAGGTGTATCCTCCTAAACTTACAAATTAATATGTAAATAAAGCACGCACACAAATAAGTGGAATGCAGAGAAGAATGTAGGAAGATGAAACACAGGAGGTTTAAAGAGGTTAGAAATGGATGTAAATTGGAAAGTGGCACACTGTCACTTTGCCGTTATAAAATATTCTGCCTTCTGTGTTTGGTGCTTTTCACACCGGTTATATCTCGCCCTATGTGTCTTTCTTTGATGTCTGTGGGTGACAGGTTTACAGCGTAAACTGCAGAGGAGGCAGAGACACAGAGAGAGTGACAGAGGCACAGACAGACAGAAAGGGAGTAAAGAAGGGGATATTTTTTTCATTGTGAGGAACCTGTGGCTCCATATGTGACATGAAAAAATACGCCTGGTTGGGGTGATGCACAGATTCACATACTACACACACAGTCACAATTAGTTGGAATAAAGTAAAATAATAAATAACACTATCACGATAATGTCAGTCATACCTGATATGTGACTGTTATGCAAAAATGTGCGAATAATGATTATTTTCGGTAAATTTTTTGTCACTACTATAGTATAAGCTTCATTATACATTAATGATAGTCATGCAGTTCAACTAATTACAAAGGAATTCCCTTATTGACATAGAACACTGCAACACATTTGCACATCTGTTTGCTGTTTAGGCTTCAGAAACAGAAATGTGCAGGGCAGTAAATAATAACTTCAATATTCAAAGCCTATTATTGACATTTACAAACAAATGACTGAAAAGAACATGTACCAACAGAGGGAGAGTGAACTGGGTTGTAGAATGTACTCTGCTGAACTAATCCTGCCTCTGCATGACTAATACCAACAGTATTCTGCACCATTCCACTACCTAGGCGTTCCTGTTTTCAAAGTCAAAGGCAAAAAAAAAAAAAAAAAAAAAAAACAACCTCCAAGTTGCATCTAGATGCTGAAAATGGCAATTCTGTTAAGTGCTGTTTACTTTAATCATCAGCTCTGCACATGCAAATGTTTACCAAAATAACTCCAACTAAAAGCATTGGCCACTGCCACTAATGCATCTGATTAGTTTTGTATAGATTAGAAACTCGCCAAATAACCCCCCTTTTTTTTTTTTTAACTTCTTTTTTCAGAATGGTATGCAAAATTAGAAGCAAAGTGCCTTGAGGTAAACAGTTTTTGGTGCTAATTCTCCATTAAAGGAGCCACTGAACCCTTGCAGATGAATGCAGCACAATGAGGGAGGTATAACATGGTGTGAAAATAGTGATAAAACTACCATACGACATCCCTGTTAGTTCCATCCAGTAGCTTAAAGGTGATACACATCTCACTATACATGATAATTATTCTATTTGGTTGATATAGAAATAATGGATTGGATTTCTACAGTGCTTTTCAAGATACCCAAAGCACTTTAAATCCATGACTCATTCACTGGTGGTGGTAGTCTACATCTGCGCCAAATGACCCCCCCCGACCATTCATACAGGTGTGATTGACACTGGAGGGTGACGTGGGTGAAGTGTCTTGCCTCAGGACACAACAGTACACGACAAGGCACAAAGCACCGACTCTCTGGTTATTAGATGACCCCCTCCACTTCCTGAGCCCACATGTTAAATATTGTATTAATATAAATTGATATAGTTTGTGTGTGGTATTGTAATAATGGGGTGGGATTAAATAAGTGATGACTTCTTCCCACTTCTTTTAAGATGTATAAATAAAACTAAAATTGTATTAAGTATTTCTTTTGTAAAATAGAATACTTTTGTTTTTTGGTTGTCCTGTGTTGTTAATTTGCTTTGCATTTGGTTTTGTTGGTGTTTGTATCGTGCTTTTTATATGTCAGACATAAATTCATTCGTTCACTTTTGGGGGGGGTTTACACTTTTTAGGCCACAAGTAGGTTTGTTGTTTTATAACTCTGTAACAAGACACAACTGTACTTAACATGTCTTGAACTTGAGATTTACTAAACTAATCTTCAGGTGTTTTCCATCACATCTCATTCAACAAGTCCCTGATGTTTCTTAATGTTTGGTTTACTTTTTGTCATGGGAACAGAAATGACACTAGACTGTGTCCTGCAGAAGCCATATAGTTAATTTTTTGGTGAGGTTTTAATGCTCTGCAAAATATTCCCTTCCATTTTTCTTTATTATTAATGATCATATAATATTATTCTATAATATGCTCAATACTGTATGTCCTAAAAATTCCAAAAATCACTTGAGCATACCATAGGTAAGCTTCAAGAGGGACAGCTGTGAGACCAAAAACACAAAAAAAAATCTACTCAGTGCATGACAGCACTTCCCTCCCTCTATATTTCTCTTTATTGTTCTCTTCTTCTATTTCTCTGCCTGTCGTGCTCCCTGTCTGGCACAGTGGAGCAGAGGATGGAGAATGCCAGGGAGAACAAAGTGTGCTGATAAAAGACATGCCAGGCCCTTGCACACAAGAGATTCATCCCAAAGGCGACACAGAAATTTCATAAAGTACCGCTGCAACAGGGACACAGAAGTGTGTAAGTGTGTGTGTGTGTGTGTGTGTCAACTTAGTGTGAGTCAGTGGACATAGCCACACTGTCTCTGCCCCACTAGCCTTTCAAAGTGGTTTATTCTCACCACTGTGAATTCTGTTGACAACAGTAGCAACAAAATATGTAAAAGTTGGTGTGGATGAGAAAAACACAAAATGGACATTCTCGGGTGTTCTGAAAACATTTGGTTTGGCTCGAAACCTGCAACTAGAATAAGTGTGCAATGTAATAGTTTTTTCTTCTCTTTCCTAGTGCTGTTTTGCAGTGTAATACTATTATACTATCTGTGTGTGTATATGTGTGTGTGTGTGAGAGGATGTGTAAAAATGTATATATCCAAGGCTGAGAGAGGTCAAGATTTTCCCACCTCACACACAGTATCTGATTTGTAATGAACACATGCTCACATATGCACACATTTGGACCAATTAGTGACGTCCCTATGGGCCATTATTGTGGTTTCCACAGTAACACTCCCTAGCACTGATGTCATCAGTGCGAGACACAAAGAGCGAGAGGCTGTGAGAGAGAGAAGGTGAGGCATTATGAGCTCATGTCTGAAACGACATGGGAAGGAGACAAAGAGGCGGGTGTGGAAATGAGGGAAAGAAGAACACAAAGAAAGGAGCAGAATGGAATGAAAAAAAAAAGGAATGATGATGATGTGGATGTTGCAGACAAGAGGGTGGGCAAAACATTGCAAAGTGAAAATGAGGGAAGGAAGGTGGGAGGGGAGCAATAACCAATATGAGGTGTGATTTGACAAGAGGAGACAAAGACTCAGGAGGGGAAGCAACAAAATGAGGGAGGAAAATGAGAAAAGAAAGGAGAAGATGTGTAAAGTTGAAATGAATATGCTTATACTTACATACACATTACCTTATTTTGTTTTCATTGTCAGGAACAATTAGGAATATTATGTTTTAATGAATCTTTAGCCTGCTTGGAAGTATTAAAGTATCACTCTAACATACAATCAGTGCTTTGAAGGTTTTTTTTTTTTACTTCATGTGATGCAAACGAAACCGTGGAGCTCCCACATCGATCATGCATGAGAACATCCACATCAAACTTGGCCTTGCATTGAAACAAGCAGCCTGTGATTCACATGAAAGAGGTGGTTTTGATTCACTTTCAAGTAAACCATGGAGACTTTTGTTTGATGTTAGGGGTCAGTTACTGCAGCCTAAATTCTACAGTAGCCAGCAATTTACTTGTCAGATTTTTTTTTTTCCATTTCTCTGAATTCTAAAAATCTTTTTCTTCTTGTATTTATAAGAAATAATCACAGAACTGTGACAGAAAATAATGGTTTAAGTTTATAAATTTTTGTTAAAGCTGCAGTGCTTGATGGTTTTTTAGCATCACTGGGTAAAAAAAATCCATAATTACATTTACAAATATTATAATTCAAGTGGCCTGAGAGGATTTATTCCTTTTACATCTATTCCTTCCCTGTGTTTTTTTTGTTGTTGTAGAAAATCTACTCTGTAATGCAGGATTCTGGCTAATCACAGGCGTTAAGTACGTGATTGACAGTTGTAATTAACCAATGGCTGACCGGGTTCTGTCAGACGTGACCTTGATGTGATTTGACTGCTTTACTCCGTGTCCCAAACTTGGAAAAGTGGCTTCACTTTTCCACAGTGAAACATCGTCTACATTTATATTTAGGCACCATCCACATGGAAACAAGCTTACGAGTACCTGCAAGAGTTTTTTCTTTTATCGTGTGGCCATTGAATCTACAATATGTAAATGAAATCAGACTTTTGGGACATGCAACTTTTTGAAAGTGTGAAAATTCCCAGAGCAAATAAATCTCAAAACAGTGTTCACATAGTCCCACCTCTCCCTTAATTCCTTCTTGCTGTCCTAACTCTGCTAACAAAAGCAATAATTGGTTGTTTTTTTTTTTTTTTCCCCTCAACTGTGCTTGTTGTATGTGTATGTGTCATGTCTTCTTTGTTTTGGGTGTATTTGTGTGGCATTGTTATAGTGCCACTTACAACCCTGGCAAATATACTACAGATGAACATAGGCTAAACCAGAACAAGATGCTGTTATTTTGCTTCCATCTCCATGTAGACAAGGCCTCATTCTTTTGTAGAGAGCTGCAGAGGGAAGAATTTTTCAATTTCTGGCATTTTTCTATCTGACTTTGGCTCCCGCAGCTCTAAATATGAGTAATTTGTTTAATCAGTGTAATGCAAAAAGTTTTAAAAAAGCAATTTCACATTTTGCTGTGTATTATTACAAAAATATTTCATGAAATGCCCAGCAGAGGACTTTAAATTAAGAATTAATCTTTCGAATTCAAATCGGATATTCACTGGGAAAATCCAGAAACTAAATTAGATTTAAAAATTACAGCCAGTCATGTTGAAGAAAAAACCAAATGAATTTCATCAAATGATATAGATTTGTCCTTTTTCATTAAACATTTTCAGTTTGATTGCAAGCACAGCACGTGTTTACAAGGACTTTTAGAAAGTGGCTGCAGAATTTAAAAGAACAACAACAACAACAACAACAAAAAAAGACGAGAAAACTGTCTTTTTTGGCATATAAGTGCTGTTCCCAATTCATGTGTGTCAAATTACCATCTGTAAGTAAATGGGGAGGAATTGCACTGACAGACGTTGTAGCAGTGAATGGGACTCATTTATTGCCACACAGGCGTACAGTACATTATGCAAATCAAAACCTATGAAGGAGGTGAAATCAGGGAAGAGACAAAAACACAGACAGATGAGAAGAATGATTCTCAGTGACATCAATACGCCACTAAATCACATTACGGAGAGATCAGAATATAAGCGTATATATATATATATATATGGGTCTTTCACTTTCATTCCTCTCTTCTTTTTCAGTTCTGGTTCATCCTCCTGCCCTCTATATTCGCTTTCCCATGCCGGTCTTGAATCTTTCTGTTCCCCTTCTCTCTATTCTTCGCATTGCTTTTGCAGCTCTCTTTCCTCTTCTCACTCGCTGCCATCCAATCATACAGTATTTTCTTGAGGCTTTAGACACTGTGAAGTTATTGTGTGCAAAAGATGATTCTCATCTCAACTCACTCTGCTGAGCTCTCATGCAAACTACTCAAACCCCCCACGGCGATACTGCTAAACTTACCGGCACTAATAGCTTATGACACACTATCACATGAGTTTTAACAGACCAAGATATGGTTATTCCTTTTTCAGAGGGAGGTGATTTTCTCTAGATTAGTTGCGCAAAAGAGATGTTTGTGTTCCGATTCTGTTGAACTTTGATGTAACAAAGACAAACAACCCGCTCTGTAAAATCACTTTGTCACTTCAGTTGTTTGTAAAAGTGCAGGAGAAAAAAAGTGTTTCAACTATAGGCTGAGTCACTGTAGTGGATAAAGCTTGTGAACAAGGGCCAAATGGGGCTTGTCTCATAGGACTCCCTGGCCTCTACCTCTTTCCTGTCGACACATATCAAGTCACACCTTGCCCGGAGCAGAGGCTGAACCCTGACTGATCCCTTTCACTTCTCTCAGTCTCTCTGTTTTCTCACAACATCTCCTAGTCTGTCTCTTCTTCTGTGTCACTCTATTTCATTAACGCTGCCTGTTGTTTTCTGTCTCATTCAATCAATTTTTATGCAGCTATTTATGTAACATCTATTGGATGCACAGAGCCAACATTAGCACTGTGCTGTTAGGTTTATTAGAGTATTTTAATAATAAAAATCAACAGTCTAACCAACACTTGCACTGAATGTTTAAATTATAGCTGTCTGAAAAAAAAAGCCAAAAAAACAAAGAAAAACAATAAGAAGTAAGTTCACATATAAAAAGACACTCAGTCAGAGGCTACGTGACCAATTTAGCATGGTGATGAGCTGAATATAAAAGAGCCTAAGACTAAGTCAATGTATTTGTGTAAATGTTTATTTCAAGTGCTGGCAGAACAAAATAGTGCAAAAAAAATTGCACATAAACATTCCACATGCACGCAATGGAATACTAATGCTTATTCTGCTGGATGTAGCATTTAAGTAGCCACCTTAGTCTTTCTACTGATTAAAAATAGTTGGAGGAGTAAAAGCTGAAAACAAGACAAGTTTCAAGCTATATGACATCTGCTGTGTCACAGTTTAACCAATCTGCCAACGCCTCTCTGAGGACGCCACAGATGCAACAGCAGAATGATGATTTGCAATGTCTAATTTTCTCTTCCTCTGTTATTGATCTTAATTTTCATTGTCTCTCTATCAGTTTCTAAAGTCTCAGAAGTAACAGCGGTAGGCAATGACACACAGGACTGAAACCACGTGTCCCTACCACTAAATAAGTTAACTGTGTATTCAAATGAAAAGGTCAAACGTATTTCTATTGATTTTCTCGGTGACTTTGCAAGTAATTTCATTATTAAGTCAGCCTCTGTGTTTGCCTATCTTTCTCAAACACACATTTACGTTCTCTCTTTTGATAACCCTCCTATTTATCTTCCACTGCTTGTGAAGCAAATGGCGATAAACAACTAAAAGTATAAATGGACCCATTACCTCTAATATTTTAATCAATTATAAAACATTTTAATGATTTCCAGGGCAAAACATACACTGTTCTCATTGTAAAAGGTCAAATAGAGAAACTGATTAAATCAAGCCAGTATGTACCCAATCTATTTTGTTGATTTTATTCAAATAGCAGTGTAAGCAAAAGTAAGACTGTATATGCAGGCTGCTTCTAATAAAGCCACAATGAAATTGCAAAACCCGTGCCATATCTTCCTATTTATATGAATAAATAGAAAGTTAAAACCATTCAAAACTGACTGATGAGTGTCTTTGTGAAAAAGCTCCAATTATCCTGTAATCCGCCGCCGAGCGCCAGTCAGACCATCACAGCATGTTGAGCTTTGCCGCTGGCGTTCCTTGTCACTCTAACAACGCTCAGAAAACCCAGAGAGCCTGCAGAAACCCCTTGCTCGAGACTGAGGGTAGAAAGGTTGCTATAGAAACCACAGAAGCCGTCATGAAGCCAAGATAACCGGAGATGGAAGAGACAAAGAGCACTGACGTCATGCGTACATATCATACCACCACGTGTTCTGCTCCTTAATCAAGAGGATGTTAAATGAACGTATGAAGACATGTGCACAGAGAGAAGCACACAAAATATAAAAGGTCTTAATATGTCAGGTTAACAAGCGATATCTAGCCTTTCAATTCACTAATGCTGCCAGTCAGCAAACCTCTCATTACCAGCTTTTCAAAGCTTGACGCAAGTGTTTGATCTGAGCATCTCCTCGCTCCCTCTCTCCCTCTTTCGTCTTTATATCTCAGTCCACTGCATTTACAAGTTTATTTCCCTTACTCAGAACTAGAATAACCAAAAATCCATATCCGTATCCTTCTCTTATCTATTTGTATGTTGTCTGTCGCCATCCTCCTTTGAATCAATGCCTTTTCTGATTTATTAAACTGACGCAATTACATTTACCTCAGTTCCTTGCATTTTTCTCTACAATTCCAGAGTCGAATATTTAAAATGTACAATAAATACGTAAAAAAAAAGGCTGCCTGACGTAAAAGAAAAAATGATAGAGTCCAGATGACTAGAGATAAATACACATGGCTTCGATAAAAATGTGTATTCAATGCACTCGTGGCAAGGTTTGCAGTTCACGTCACGTCCATCTACATTTTATTTTATGTCGGTGACTATTGTTGTTCACTACTCGGATTTAATAATTTAGTGCATGAGGAGAAATAATGAATGATGCAGTATTCTAATAAGTCTCTCTTGGGCTGACATGATGTAACCATCATAATATCATACTTCTAAAAAGAGGAGGACTACAACTACACACTGGTGTTAATTCTAATTAGTGTAACTGTCTACACGCTCTTGAATCAAGGATTACATTACTTGAACACTAATGCTTGATTTTCAGGTGAGCACAGTGACAGGAACAGACCACAGAAGAATTGCTACAACAGAATGCAATTAGACGTAAAAAGGGCTTCAGGAGTACACATTTTCATGAGCAAAGAGCAGACGTTGTCTCATAATGTAACACTGCACATGTCCAATTTTAGGTGAGTCGAATGAGTTATGAATACCAGTGATCCATGAAGTTGTTTCGAAGCACAGCTGGGCACAGCATGATCCTCATCTGACAGGAAAGCTCAAGCAGTACTCACCGATGAGCTCCTTGTTCCTGATGTCCAGGGCCATATTTCGAAGAGCTGTAGCCACGGCGCACACCACTTTATCGTTGTCTATCCGCAGTAACTCCACCAGGATGGGAAGGCCCTTCTCCTTACGCACCGCAGCGCGAATATAGACCGACCACTGACAGGGAAAGCAGACGAAATTAGTTGAACAGCCTTAATATAAGAGTCCAGGACTGCATTATTATACACTCAAGGTCCAAACTCTTACGCTAGAAAACCAAACAAATAACAACTAAATTACAATTCCGTTCCTCATTTGTGGTTTCACTGTTTTTTCGTAAGGCCACCGTATGAGCCGTCTGACAATTTGACTGTTAAGATCTACTTTCCTTGTATGGTTCATTATTCCTAATAGGACAGATTTATTTCCCACAGGAGGTTTTCTGCTTCAGCACTTCATAGTAAATACGACTCATGGCATGGTACCGGCATAAACCTTTTAACTTAATGGTGACGCAAAGCTAATTTGGATGTTCTAATAAACACGCAGTTGGTCAGACTGGTCATAGGGTGCGATCTCAGCCCGCTCGTTTTGTGTTATTTCAGACTTTTTTTTTTTGTTTTTTTTTGTCTGAGACTGTGAATACTACAGAGGTGCTAGAAAAAAAAAGAGAAATGCAACATACAAAGCACAGTGGGTGAGGTTGAGTGGAAGATATCCAGGGGCAAAATGAAGGAGGCTGAGGCATTACACTGCATCACAAGTGATATACTGTAAGAGGGAGAATTATATGAAGCGCAGAGGAGAGTTTGGAGCTTGGAGACGATTCTATCCTCTCAATAACTATCAAGGTACACTTCAATGGGCCTCTCGATCCTGAACAACTCAATCGGCGGCACCTTGTGAAGACCGAGCATTTAAGAGTGAATATTGTTAAAGGAAATCCGACGCATTCCTTGTACAATTTTTTGCATGAAGTGCAGGTGTATTTTTCTCATTTCTAGTCCAAATATCTCATCACACTTAAAATAAGACATAATCACCTAAAGAGTAACTTTTCAGTGAGATACTCTCTAAAGAACACATTTTTTGACAACAGATATTGAAAATCTTATTTCATGAAATGTTGCCAAGATAATTTCCACAAAAAAAAAAAAAAAAAAAATCTGCCAATGGAACAAGTGAAAATGATCTCGGTAAGATTTCTTGAATTATGATTTTCAACATCTATTGTCTAAAAATACGTTCTTTATATCTCACTGAAAGGTTACTCTTTAGGAGATTATATCTTATTTTAAGTATGATAAGATAATTTTGACTAAAAATGAGAAAATCACACTTGGTAAGATTTAGATTTTATTAGCAGTTGAAGCGTTTACATTTCCAGAACATGTAAAGGTTAAAACACAGTATTGTTTTAATTAGACACCAAAATGGGCAAACTATGGTTCATATTATCATTGCAGGAAATAATTTATCCTTGGAGGGAAATGATCATATGTCCTAGCCAAAAGCTTAGCAGGCACAGTGTAGAGTGTGCCAACAGTACGCCAACACATCCTCTACTGAGACTGTTAGCAGCACTGTACTCAAAGCCAGGGGAGGGATCTTGCTCAAACGAGACACAACAAAGCGCACACGCACATGCAGTATGACCCAAAAATAGAAAAAGTACTTTCCTGAAGACCACCTGCCCCCCACAATGCCTTCTTTGCCCTTCTTTTCCTGTAGCCTTTTCTATTCCATTTCTGTCTTGCTCTGTCTCCTCTATTTCTCAACTCACAGAAATACACACACAC
>JAPTYQ010000014.1:25554974-25586208 GCA_029814465.1 Ostorhinchus cyanosoma
AGTTGCTTCAAAACTATCTGAAGTATGGTTGAGTATGAAGGGAATTCTACTTGTGCTGTAAATAATCTTTGCATACAAGCAGGTGCATACACAGGCTGTTTGCACGTGAATACCTTTAAGTAGATGTGATCTGAGGTGTATATTTTGGCTGGCTCACATCCAGATTTAATTGAAGTAAATAGTGTTTAGCAGCAGCTTGTGCTTTGAGGGAAACAAACAGACGGTGATGAAGGCAGGTCAGGTATATACAGTCAGTGCACAATGCTATTTTCTCCATTGCTCGTCTGGTCCATTCAAACAATAATTACAGCCATAACAAAAGACATGAATACCTAGCTTTCTTTCAGAGCCGCATGGTTGAATGAGTGGGAGTGGACTGAAGTGTGATGTTTTTGTAGGCATTTTTGTGTATGTATGTGTATGTATGTGTCTGTGTTTGTGTGGGTGAGCAAGTGAGTCTGTGTGAAAAGCAAAGTACTCATGTTTTTTTTTTTTATGTTAAATTGCATGCTTTTACAGACATTCAATAATAATTTTGATGTTTGCATATTGAGCCATTAGGATTATATTTTAGCTGTGTTTGCATGTATGTGCATGCCCCGTTTCTATTATATTTGTGTGAGAATAAGCACACCAGAATGTCATTTTGTGGAGGGGATTTGCGATTGACTGGCTCTACTGAAATTAATTTCATGAAAAAGTCATCAATGCCTTCGCCTGCACAAACCTGTAAATTGATTCTGTGGGCAATATGGGGAAGAGAGGAATATGTGTACGTGTCGGCATTGGAAAAACGTGAAAAGGGAAGAACAGAATTTTATGAGAGTGACTGCACATGCCACTGCCATTGTTTTAGAGTGCCGCTAAGCTTTTAAAGGGTTTATTAGAGCGTTCCATAGGGGCTTTCCAAAATTGCTTTTGAAAAACAAATCTGTGACTTTGGGACTAATTGAACTTTATTGCCACTATAGATACAAGTTAATAGAAGGCACAGCTTAGGGACAGAGATTGCGGTAAGCTTTATCATGCAGAACATCAGTGTGGAACTGGTTAAGTTAATGCGCTACGTCTTGCAAACCCCTCCAGGAAAATGCGAAACACACTGAGCCACGTTGACAGCAGCTTGTAGGAAGGCTTGTAAAGTTATGAATGTCTAGGTTTCAATCATTCCCTTCACTACAATAACTTAAAACAAATATTCACACAACACCTAAGACTCACAAACCAAACACACACAAGCACATACAAACCTCAGCTTTGATCTTGTTGTCTCCGAAGCAGAGATGCTGTAGGTAAGCAGCAGCATTGGACTGCACCGATGGGAACTGGTGCTGTAACATCTGGATCACCTCTGGCAGCTCCGGATCTCTCCACCCAAACTCTCTGCAGAGAGAAAAAGGCAGAGATGCTTTGATTCCTGTAACACTTTAACAAAACATTTCAGGGAAACATAAGAGATTATCTGAAAGCCGTCCAATAACATCATGCGCTGTCTCTATTTACACACCCGAAGCAATTCACTTACACTCCTATGATATATATATATATATGATATATATAGATGTGGAAGGGCGAAGCAAACATTGCGGGTGAGAAATTATATAAACTAGTCACTGATTTCCTTATTTGCCAACTTGATAAAAAGTCCCAGAAATGATTATGGGTTAAGATGAAGCTTGCAGGTTAAAAAGGTGCCATTGGAGAAATTCTGGTACAAACTGTATATTTAAAGAAATAAGGATATGACATAAGTGAACCTAAAACTTTACAATAACAAGACCAGTAAGACATCAATAAATGTACAGCACATAGTATTATTTCTATAGACTGTACAATACTGTGCAAAAGTCTTAAGTCACCTGTTGTTTTTGCAGGATTGAACTGAGCATACATATTAATTTCTCATTCTCTTTTCTTCAATAAAATACAGAGACTATGTGCACAGCTTTAAAAGACAAAACAAAAAATGGAACCAAATGGGTTCTAAAGGTAAAAGTCACTATTTAGTGTAACCCCTGACCCCATGACAAGAAGCAGCACAAAAACTTAGAAACATCTGAAATGTGCTGAATAAAAAAAAATAAATCAGGAAATGAATGCAATAAATATCATATTGTCACACTAAAAACTGCATCTACAGTTTATAGAAGCAGTTTTTTTCCTTGAGACTTGTTTTTACAGCTGAACATACTTCCCATATATCCAGACTGCATCTTAATACAGAAATTGAGAAATGTGTATGTGTGGTTAGTATAATTTTACTAAATCAACAATCTAAAGTTGGCCTAATTATTTTGCACAGTATTGTACGATGAACTCAGAGTACAGCAATATCTTCAGATAAACATATATGAAATAAAGTTTAATTGTGGTAGAGAGCATGTCAGTTATTTGAAATCAATTGGGAATGTAGTTCAACCACAAACTGATACACACACAGAAAAAGTTTCCAGTTTTTTTAATCTTTAAAAAAGAAGTAAAAAGATTTGCAGAGCACAGCACTACTACAGCCTGCATGCTGTCTGCAGTGTGAGGGGTGTGAGTTATGTTCTATACTTTCTGCCATTAGGAGTTTATACTCCTATGAGCACACTGGACAAAGTGAAATAAATGTTTTGTCCCTTGGTAATACCCAGGAAATGGTCTCCTTTATTGTATTATCCCCTGCTGATAATTGTTTTGCTACGGTTCCCCAAATGAGGAAATTATGAGTGTGCGAGAAAGTGTGGGCGACTGTGTGTATGTGTGTGCACGCACAAAGATATGTCTCCGCATCAACTGTAATATTTTCTCCAGCAACTATTATATGACTTGTTTCTCTGCTAGTTCCTCTCTGTCTTTCTTCTTACTGCTTTCAGAAAACTGTCAACTTTCAATGTGATCTGAAGACGCCGATGTTAAAATGTAGCAGCCGCCATTGATTGTGGTGTTTGAAAATTGATTTAGTCGTTTCTTGTTTCGTGCTCATCGTTGTGTGCCAAAATGCCCATCAAGCTATTGTGAAAACAGTTGGTTTATTTTCCCACCCAGCTCAGCGGCAGCAGACATGAAAATGTGGTAAATATGGGACAATTGACCTGCATGCCGAGTCAAAATTGATGGGGTGGAGAATTGTGTGAGGATGTGTGTCTGAAGTTTTTGCACCAGAAAATGAAGCCTCGACACAGAGCTCTCATCTCTGTCGGATCAACTGAATGCAGTCTATGAAACATCTGTGAAAAGCAGAGTGTTCACAGGGAGTAAACATGGCTCTCGAAGATAAAGCAAGCTCCAGCGTGGACGGCTCTTTATCTGCCGAATGATAAGTGTTCATTCAGCCAGAAAGCAGGACTGAAGGAGGGAGGTAGAGGAGAGATAGAGAGAGGGAGGAAGAGGGAGGGATTCCCAAGGCATTTAGGGGATTTAGGAGGAGAGACCCTCAAACAACGCTTCTTAAATCACACAGCCAGATACCATCAGGGCAGTTTGTTTGTTTATGTGTGTGTGTATTCGTGCGAGTGTGTGGCAAGATTAAGATAGGATCATGACGTGTGTTTATGTGGACACAATTGCCTCTATGCCTGTTTGTCTCTGTGTGAGTTTGAGTTTGAGTGTGTGTGTGTGTGTGTGTGTGTGTGTCTATTCATATTCATCTGTGTCTGTACTTCAGTGTATGTATGTACGTATGTAACAATGTGTTAATGTGCATGAGTCTGAGTGTGTGTGTCATCCATCCCCTACTGCCTCCCAGCTCTGTCAGTGTAGTTAATAGAAAGCAGAGTGATCTGCTGATAAGATAAGCATCATGGCTCGCCATTAATTAAAAACCCCTGGTAGGGAGAGAGACAGAGACAGAGGAACAGAGCAGGAAAGAAAAAAGGAGAAACACTGAGCAAGAATCCGAACCAGGAAAGCAAGTAAGGAAACTGTATAGGATCTGATGCAAACTGTGGCGCAACAAAAACATGAAGAAATTTTTAAAAAAGGACAGAGACAGGAGAAGAGCCCTCAGATGACATGCCAGTCATGTCCACACAGGTGCTAATGAGAGCTACAGCCTGCTAGACACACTGCCAGGTGACAAGCCAATGATGTGAAACAGCAGGATGCAAACAGAGAGAGAGAAATACAGCGTGCAAAAGGGAGGACTAATCAAAGAAGCAGTGCCAACAAACCTGCAGGGTTCACACTAAATACCCACACAGCTTTTGAGGAATTTGCAATATGCTTGCCACTTAAGTACCATATTCTCTATGGAACTTTATTATTTGTATGTCATGGTAAAAATCCTCATGTGCAAATTTGTTGCCATTTTTAACTGGGCTACACATACACACCGGGCTGTAAGAAATTAGGTAGGACTGTAGCCACATAAACTTCTGTGTTCCTGGTTAGGTGGGTTACACTGCTATTTCCTAAGGCATGCGGAGGCGTGATGCAGCGAAAAACTTTCAATGGAAGCACTAGGTATGGTTGCATAGCAGTGTGACACACTGAGAATAAAGGCAGGTGGCAGGGGGGTTGGTGAGAACGGGAGGTGTAGGCAGAGATCGAATGATATAACTGGGACAGAGGAAAAGATTGTTGTGTGATGGTAGGGCTTTGATGCAGACACACACACACACACACACACACACACACACACACACACACACACACAGGATGGAGGCAAAATGTGATAGAAGCATACTACACATGAAAATACAAGGATTATCAAAGGGTTTCGGTCTTTTTATAAAACTTCTCTTCATCTCCTTCTCTTTTCATGTCCAGACAGCTGGACTTCAATCTGAAATTCCGACGTGATACAGATTGCAGTGCCCAAACATAGACGCAAGGTTAGAAAATAAGGGTCATCTGCATACAGCAAATACAGCGAAGTGGACATTAAGACAAACATGCACACACAGACACAAACACTGATGCCTCCTGTTTTTTAAAATGCTGATTTTCGCAGACAGCGGCTGATTGCTGTGAATAATTTTCAGGTGCTCTGTCTGATATAGGCAGGTTGAAGGTTAGGGTAGAGGCATGTGTGACAAGAATACATTTTCATTTTGTTGCATCATTCATCGTCCTGTTCCCAGTATCCTTGAACCTGTAAGTGTGGATGGAGGAAATAAGACAAGCAGTTTTGATAAGTAATGACAAAATGGATTTGAGAAATGTTCCCTCAGTGGTGATTAAATGTCATTTTTAGCCAAACTTATACTGATTACCAACTTTGCTTCTAATATAATTAACCTGTACTCCAAAATCAGCATGAAAATGATGGGTATAAACAGGACTAATGAAATGCTGTGTGAATATGTAATATCAAATAGTAAAACTCAGTAATAATATAAAAAAATTGATTTATAGCATACAGTACTTGTATGTTTATCTAATTGTCTAGCTTTGATACACTTTTCGGAAATTAAGGGTGCATAATTTGGGTCTCCCAGCCCCAAATCCCATCCATCAGAAGGACCCACAATGCATCTGGACTGACAGCTCCACACAGGATGCGTGTCCCGCTGGCGTTAATCTGATTGGACAAGGCCTGTCATGTCTGTTAACTGATTGGAGGGTCAGGGATGGACGGACCGGCACTGTGCATACCAAAGCAGATGCTAATTAGGACCTGAACATCAATCTTCATCACTGCTTTGACGTGGAGAGGAGACAGGGACAGAGAGAGGGAAGGAGACAAAGCTGGAGGTAGTGACAGAGACTATATTCAATGTCGATAATGTATATAAAGGCGAAGAGAACCAGGATGAGAAAGTAGAAAAGAGGAGAGAACACAAAAAAAAGAAAAAAAATGTCTTCAATTTGTCCAGTAAATTTGGAGGAGCTGAATGAGACTTTGACAGAGGTGCCAATGGCCCACTATCTCAAATATTGACTATAGAATAATCCAAATATGTTCTGCCATTTCCAAACTTTCCACTCTCGCTGCTATCCCTATATTTGTTTTACTTTGGTCAATGATGTTATTAGAAAGTGTTCAGTGTTAAAGTGCCTTCATCAGAGCCAGTGTTTGTTTTGTCTGTTCTGAAGTTTAGTTGACAATAAATCTGGTCCACACTGAAATGTTATAGACCAGAGGTACCGAACTCATTTTAGTTCATGGGCCACATACAGCCCAATATGATCTCAAGAGGGCTGGATCAGTAAAATAATAACATACTCTATAACAGGGGTGACAAACCTTGGTCCTGCAGAGCCACTATCCTGCATGTTTTAGATGTTTCCCTTTTCCAGAACACCTGATGGTTGTTATCAGGCTTCTGCAGAGCTTGACGATAGGTTTATCATTTGAATCAGGTGTGTTTGAAGAAGGAAACATCTAACACATGCAGGATAGTGGCTCTCCAGGACCAGGGTTGGCCACCCCTGATCTATAATGTTTAAAGCTGCGTATGACTTTCAACACCAATTTTTCATCAAATCTGTAAAAAAAATCTGTCATAGCCTAAGTATCATGAATCCGCAAGTCTTTCCGTGATTATGCACCTGAGTCTCTTCCCTCAGAGTGAACAGTTTCGAAGTGTACTCCACCATGAACAATCCAGAGCCGAGAGGTCACTTGGGCATTTTCTGAAATTTGTCGCAACGTGTTTTGTGGGACGTGGAGCTCCATTCAGCCGCGGTAGCAAGAAGCAATGAAGCTGTTTCCGTGTTTGTTGCTGCTGCGGCCATAATGCGGCTGCGTGTAGCTCTGCTTCTAACAACGCATATCTTGACAAATCTCCAAAAATGCCCAAGTGACCTAACGGTTCAGTTTGTAAACAGATGGATTGTTTATGGTGGAGTACACTTTGAAATTGTTCACCTTGAGGGAACAGATTCAGATGTGTAATCAAGGAAAGACTTGCGGATTCGTGATACTTAAGCTACGAGTTGGGTTTTACAGATTCAATGAAAAATTGGTGATGAAAGTCATACACAGCTTTAGGGATGAAAAGGGCAAAATTACATAATGAAAATGTTTACACCTACAAACTATCCTTTAAGAAAAATCTGAACAACAAACAACCTGAAATGTCTTATGAAAAATAAGTGCAATTTTAACAATATCATGTCTGAGATTATAATCTACAAATGTGCATTACAATTTACAGATCAAAGCAGATCTACAGAGGCAAAAAACCATCTAGTAAGAGACATCATATTATTAAAATGGAACTTCTCTTAAGACATTCTAGACATTATTCACAAATTCATCCCATGGGTCAGATTGGACCCTTTAGTGGATCAATTTTGGCCCAGAGGCCATATGTTTGACACTCCTGTTATAGACTGATGCCACCTGCTATAAAAAAAAAAATAATAAAAAAGTAGAGGAAGTCTGTTCTGGGGACAGTGACTGTGGAGGTGACTAACTCCCTCAGTAATCATAAATGTTTCATTCTAAGTTAAAGCTGCACTGTTTTACAGTTTTTGGCACTATTAAGCTAAAGTTCCATCATTACCCTTCAGTAAAAGTGGTGACGAAGGAAACAAGAATCCATCCTACATCTGTGGAGTAGCTGTAGAAAATCCACCTTATGATGCCGACTTTTGTTGATCACGGGTGTTTTCTGACACATAAAGGGTGAAATATGTGATTGACAGCTGTAATTGCTGGTTTCTGATCAGATTCAATCACATATGACTCGTCAGACATTGCTCCATTAAGGGGCATCTGTGGTTCGACACAGAAACATGGAAAAGTATCTTCTTTTTTCCACAGTAATGTGAAATTACATCAGGTCCTCTACATTTATAGTTAGTCTTGTGATTTGGACCAAAATGAGCTGCAGAACAAAGATGTGTATTTGCTAATTCTGGTGTTTTCTCCCTGATTTCAACTCCTGTAGCTTTAACAAAAGCACAGATATTCTATCTTTCAACTATATATTATATCTAATGTAAACATAAATCAATATTATAGTCAATTCCTGCCATTACATCACCTTAAATCCTTCCAAATTTTAGACATTGAATCTTTAAATATATATACTGGGTGCATGTCGGAGTAGAAATACGGCTCAGGCAGCAATTTATAGTCCTGCCCACAATATTGGTATTTTTGCAAATTTGCACGCATGTGTGCAAGCTTCCCTTTCTGTCCTCAGGTAAGGCCAATTAGTAACGCTGGAATCAATACAAAAAGAAGACTTCAGCAATTCCACAGATAACAGCAGTCAGAGTAAGACACAGGTGAAGATGCACAAACATTGACTATAAGAGTAGAAGTCTGGTCTCTTTAATTAAAAAGTGCAACTTAATTTAGATGCTATCCAGGAAAATTGCCAATGCTGTTGATATACCTTCCTCGCAACTGCTTATACGGTAAGTTTCTCCTTGGCAAGCACATGATAGAGCAGAAATCTCTCAAAACTTTCATTAAATTAGAAATGTGTTTTGCATGTATTAGCAAGAACATGGAAAATATAATGACAGCTCTTTGAAAATAATTAAGTACATTTTTGTCAGTGGGATATGTTAAAAAAAAACCCTCCTAAATGGCACATAAATGGCATTTACCTTGAACTTACTTGAGAAAAATAAATAAAAATGTGATCGATGGAGTGGTATCCATACCGTGAGCTTTCTTTGATATTTGGCGTACATTCGGAGTACATGTCCCCTCAAAGCATAGCGTATTTTGTACATGCCCTTTTCTTATACTAAAAATATATATATGTGGATCACGGTTGCCAAAGAAAATGGGATCAATGAAAGGTAGGAGAAGAGAGAGGTGGATGCTCATAATACTTGGGCAGACCGATGTATAGATGATCGCGAGTAGCATGAAACCAGTCTGGAAATAAACAGTCGTGCAAAAAAAAAGGTCTGCAGTGAGTCAGCTGCAATGAAAACACCTCTTTTTCTGTCACTATCCTCCTACTATTATGCTCCCCAGTTACTGATGGGCAAATGGAAATGACTCTAGTAATCACAGAAAACCTCTCTCCATGCAAATAGAAAAGTGAGCTAGCAGGATTGATTCCACATAGAAGGTAAATCAGAAAGAGAAAGCCAGACATGAAAAGTAGAGGAGAGGAGAGTTGGAGGAGGCATGAATAAGAGCATGAGTAGAATCTGTTGAAGAGAGCACCAAGGGGAGAAATGATGAATCTAAGGATAGAGGAAGAGGAGATCGCTTCTTTTCTTCAGCTCATCACTCCAGTATGAGCACCCAGAGAGGTTACCATGTTACTCTCACCATCTTCTACTCCTTCTTTTGTCTGCACCTACAGTATCACCCTCTCCTCTGTTTTTTTTTTTTTTTTTTGCCCTCCCCCTTCCATCCGGAGCTCATGCTGCAGCCACACAGACAAAGGGACAAATCAATAGTCTTTCTATGTGGCATCTTCCAGCTGGGAATAGGAGGCTCAGGAGGTTGAATAAATGTGAAAAAAAAAGACTGATTGAGAGGGATGAGAGGTGTTGAATTAGACAATGGCGGAGGACGAGTTGCTGATGAAATGTACTGTATGTCTGGCAGGATCAAAAACAACTTACGAAATCCTGCCATATTTTGATCTTATATTATATTAAATTACTGCGCGGAGTACTCTTAGGCATTCATGCCAAAAAAAATAAGTACAGTCTTTGTCTAATCAGTGTGAAGACAAGGTAAAAGTATATAAATAAAAAAACCACTCATACTGATTAGCAAAATAATTATGGTTCTTCATTGAACAGTGAGTAGCCTAAAATTTCTTTGATGAGGTTAAAAATCTTCTTCTGCTTTGTCATTATTGGACCAGTAAAAAAAAAAAAAAAAAAAAAAAAAATCTTTTTTTTCCATCTTAACAGTGTGATTTTTAAGTAGAAGTGCACTTCATCTACAATTTTTGTACAAGTCTTGAGTTAGTAGGAGGAAAGATTATGCAAAGTATATCAAATCCAAGAAACTCACATAACAGATATGGTGTTTTTTTTTTTTTTTGCCTTGAGTGCTTCTTTGGATGTTGTCTCTTCTTTCATTGCTCCAAAGTCTATAAAACTACTTGTTTGGCTAAATATTAAAAAAAAAAAAAAAAAAAAACACCAGTTGATAAATACGATGCAATAAGTGAATCTACTTTAAAATGTGGGGGAAAAAAAAAAAGGGTGTATGTGTGCGGGGTGGCATGGGTGTGGCTGGTGAAGGGGAACATTAATGTGCAAAGCCATGGAGCGATTTGCCAGGGTAAGGAAAACGCAAACGCCTGCACTAGTCCTTGCAATTGGCTGAACACACAGAATCAGCGGCCTAATCGAATAGGGCATTAAGCTGACAGACAGGTGTTCATTTATACACGCACACACAATGGTGTGAACGCATACGCACATGCACCGCTTATTGAATATATACACACATGCACTCTTTCGCACGTAAATATTCAATAATAGCTGCACGTGTTCGTACTCACACGTGCATACACACTTCAGTTTTGCATATACACTGAATACACCTGAACACTCGTATCTATAAAGAGGCCGAAACACACACATATTCATGCAGCTATTATCCTGCATTTGCTGATCGGTAATTTTCAACCCGGTGGCACTATTCCCCTGTTACAGAGTGCAATTATGGGATGTTTACACAGGCAAACAATAGGCCAGTGAAACATACACTCAGTCAAACACTCATTAGAAGGGCCAATAGATGCTGAGGTGACCTAGATCGTTACAACATATCACATGCCACCTTCATTAAGATTGAGCTGTGTATTCTACTGTATCCAAAGCAAGATTAAAGCACAATCCAAAATTGTAAAATTACTGCATATATAATAAAAATGTATCTGGCAGCAGTAAGTGATACCGTTCTAAGTTGACTGAAAAGGCTACAATCGCTGTAATGACTAACGGATGCTCACAAAGTAGGAAAAATGGCACAGTTGGCAGTAAAATGAGACCATTGTAGATGTTGGCTGATTATGATGGTTTTCAATTCATGACATCAGGGCAGTAGAAGACTCTGGCTTATTCACCACATGATAAATAATGGATTCAGTATTGGAGAAAAAAAAAATTGTATTCAAATTTGAGAGTTTCAGCGGTAAACCTTAGACAGGCTGATGAAAGAACTGACCTCAGTGAAACACCATCAGCCGAATGCTCTGTGAAGACAGCGAGGAGCCACTCCAATTTTAGCCGTGATGGAAGACAAGTGAAAAAATTGACCAATCAAAACCTCATCCACTACACTTAGCCAATCAAAGCGCAGACTGAAGATTAAGCCGGTGGATGTGGATGAACAAGCGCTTGCTGAAAAATTACTGCCCCATTGTCTCTTGATTTTCAAGCCAAGACGCAATCATGTCAACGAGCGTGCTCTGGCCTCTAAATGACAAACAAGAAAGGTGAGCTATTTTTACTGTCATGATGTTAATGAGAAAGAAGCTTGTACATGTGTGCGTGCTCATGCTTCACCTCACACACTGTCACTTTGTGTGTCCATGTATGTCACACAAGTCACAGATTACCCAGATTTATTCTGCCACGTGAAAATTACACTGATAAGGTCAGGCTGGATATTACCAGCGCGAGGTGCTTCATATATATACACATACATTTGTGAGCAGGATCCATCCAGTGGCACATACACATTAAAGCTGCACATTTACTACAGAGGTCAGAAACATGCCTTGACATTAAAGATACAGCACGTACCACATAAAACAACACCTACCGCTCTCTCTCTCTCTCTCTCTCTCTCTCTCTCTCTCTCTCTCTCACACACATGCATGCACATCACAGTCCACATCTGTTAATCCATCAAACTGCCTACACACACTCATGACGCTCACTTTAGCTCAGAGAATCCCCTGCTACAAAAACATTTCCATGAGTCACCGTGTTTTTATTTCCCTCCCCTTCTATCCCCCCCTTCCTCAGTCATCTTTCTTTCTTTCTATCCTCTTTTGAACTTTCATGTTACGTATCAAGTTTCAAGTTCAAATCAAATTTGGATTTTTTTTTTTTTTTATGGGCCACCCCCCAAAATATTCCAAAAGATGAAAAAACATGTTTTGTTAAATTTTACGGTAGTACTATTTGTTTAAACGGTGTCACACAGTAACAGTAAGCATAGTTTACATAAAGCAAAATGTATGTATTATACTGTAATAATTTGATATGTACAAATATTTCAGTGAAATAGCTTTATTAAGTTGACAATTATTTTGTATAACATAATGTCATTTCTTAAAAAATGTTTCTCCTTCAAATTTTCAGTTGTTCTCATTTTTAGGTGGGCTTCTCTTTCATCGTGCTGGATACTGGGCCTGAGGACAGGGTTGAAATCCTGACTCAACTTTAAAGCCCTCTCTGCACAATCATTGACGACTTTGAGATTCAGAACAATGTGTTTGGCAGCCACAAACACCACAGCATCAGACCAGTCTTTTGGATCCATGTCAAACAAAGCTCGAGGTATGTTGTAGAAAGTGAACAGATGAAGGCTGCTGTTGGTGATGAAATGGCTCATGGGTTTAGACACGATGTTGTCCACGGGCACTGACAGTGTCTTTGGTGGATCTTCAGAGCCTTTGTTTGTTGTTAGGGCTTTCACTGTACTTGCCTTCTCTTCATTGCTTGCAGTAATAAAGGAACAAACAACATCCATATATGTATAACCAAAATAACATCCAACTGCAGCACCATTAAATATAGTGGAAATGGCCTAAAATTTTATGTGGCCATTTTTTTAGTCAAAAGGAACATAATTCAAATCACAACTTAAATAGTGGATGAAGTGAAACCAAGGCTGTGACCATCAGTAGATTGTCCTCACTGTGTTTTAAGTGTTTTTATGATGTGTTGTCTTTCGTCAATTGTCTTTCTTGTCACCTGCCTAGGGACTACAATGGAAATCAGCACTGTTGCTACAATCTGGCATATTTAGGTTCATTATCATTAATATGCACCATCCCTAATAAATATAGAAATTACAGCCTTGCCCATCTAGAAAAATAATTTACATTTTTTTGGTACTTTTAAGACACACCCTAAAGTACACTCTCTTTTCAAAAGGTAGTGGGAAAGCTCGACTAAAACCATAAAGAGCAGGATAAATGGAGGCTAAGGTAGCAAATGCTCATCTCTAAATAAATGCCATGGAAAGATCCAAAATAAGAGATAACTGTAGGAAGAGACTGGACTTTTCCCATTATTTTTATCATGCTGCGTGCATAAAGTGAATAAACTGAACATTATACATGCGTACATACTGTGCATACTGTGCCCTTGCATATGTCAACTGTCTGAACTATATTGCTCTGATCTTGCCATCTTGGCATTATCAAGGCATTTTTTCACACTCTGTTGTGTGCATGTCTGAATGTGTGTGTGTTAACATCTACTGACAGGTTCCATTTGACGCCCAGCTACTGGGCCATGCTAAATAGCTTCTGCTTTCTACCCACTTAATGTCTGAATGTCAGTCAGTTAAAGGTCAGTCTATATTAGTGCGCTGTAAAGGCCGATCCAAAGCCACAAAGGACGGTAATGCAAACTTTATCACTCTAAAGTGTTTGACCGTCAATTTGGGACTTTACAGTCAGTGGATTATGAGATGGAAGGCCATTGGATACAGATGGCTAAGATCCCCTACTTTTCAAGTACTTTGTCAATCACATCATACACCCTTTTAAAAACCTTATTACAAATGTACAGTATATGGTGAGAAAATCAGACCTTTCCAATAGACAAAGTGTTTTGTTGCAGTAAAAAGCATGACTTCCTTCCTGTTTGTTTTATGATGAATAAGCTATCAGCTTACTGCTGATACTAACCTATAAATTAAGGACATGTGAATACATTAATTAATGTAACTAGAGGGGCAGCAATGGGACGTTGCACAACCCTACTGGGAAAATATGCTTTCAGTGAGGCTGTATTTTCAATTAGAGCATCACATGAGCGGAATTCTATACTACCGCAGAAAATTAGGTAGTCACCACCATACCATTGATTCAAGTTGAATGCAAAGAAACGGTTTATACACTAAGATGTGTTCAACAGTCCTGGTCCTGCACTAGTATATAGTATAGTTATACCTTTTAATGTCTAAAATGAAGAATTTGTATTCTATTTTATGCATGCTGTACAGGATTGTATATTTTATTTATATATGGTATTTACTGTTGCTTTATTTATTTTAGGATGCTTTTTTATCAAATGCAAAATGACTACCAATGAAAATTAGCCCTCAGCAATTTGAGCATGTTTACATTTGTTGAAATGTACACTCACTGTCCCCTTCAAATAAACAATAAATTTAATTAAAATTTAATTGAGGGTGCCTTTGTGGCTATTGTGAAATCTCCAAAGTTACATTTAGATTTCAGGAGGACTTCAGACTTAAATTAAATAATACATTCTTTGTTCCAATTGCCTACTAATTTGTGATTTAAATAGGCAGGAACAGCTGTATACAGTGATGCACCACTCTCTTTGTACTGAATTGTATGTCTTTCTGATGGGAAGTGTGCACACAAAAGGATGACATACAAACGCTGTTCACAAATGAATAAAGTCCATTGATTTGCCATATATAAGCAATTCCTACTTATAATGCATAACAATAAACTAGTAGTATGTCAGACTCATATCCTAAGTCAAAGGCGCTCTTATGCAGGGGGTCTTTCCAAACATGCATCTCCTTTTCTAAAGAATTCCTCCAGACACTGTTGTGAAATGTAATATATCTCACACAAAATGACTGTATAATTCATTCTGATTTTCCTCTGCTCTGTCATTACAGGATAATTTTGAACTTAGCTTACAGTTCACCTTGAGGTGACTAAACTCTCCTTGGGCAATATGTAAGCTTGGGTGTGGGCATATTAATATTTCAGTATTGCCTTGTGTGCAATGTGTTTGTGAGTGAGAGAGAGAGTGCAATCAGCGAGGTGACGCAAGAGGGAAGAAAAACTAATAAACCAGTGATTAGCTTATGCACCTGCTATTCTCATTAGCTCACATTGCAGTGATAATACAGCAGAGACAAGTGGTAGCAGCAGTGTATTTACTCAAAACCATGCAAGAACACAAAGAACAAGATGCTGGATACAAAGATGATGACATACAGAGCAAGAAGATGGTGGTGGTGAATATGGAGATTAAAGATTAAAACTGTAATAAATGAAATATTAAGACAGTGATGAAAACGATATGATCATAACATTGATAATGTTAATTATGCGTCTGACATTGATGGAACCAATAATGTCAGTGTCATCTTGGCACTGTTTTTTTTTTTTTTTTTTTATATGTGTATGACACAGAATGTCTGAAGGTGGATGTTGATGATTAGAAAAAGGTGAAAGAGATCCTGATGAAAACAACGCTCAGAATGAATGATGATGTAATTATGATATTTATGATGATCTTCCTGATGATGGGGTGATGATTAAGCATTGAGTTCCTCTGAGAATGTAACTATGATAGTGAACACACTGTTTTATATGAATGGCCAGCATTTTAACTTTTTTTTTCATGAAAATGTGCATTATGTACATATCTGCTAAAAACTGCTTTAAATGGGTCATATTTTGCAAAACCCACTTTTATTAATCTTTGGTACATTTATTTGTGTATTTGGGGACCCTAAGAGTTTAAAAAAATGTTGAATTTCAACCCTCCAGGTGCTGCAAAGCTATATTCATATTTATTTTGGCACAAATCGAGTGGATTTCTACAACCTGCTTTAATTCCTTCTTAATTTGTTATTATGTCATGACATTTACACATATAAGGCCAAGACTTCGGATGAACATTTCTCCGAGTACACCATAATTGTTTGCCAGGAGCAGCAGTTGTAGCTCATACTGAAAATATGTTCAAACTTTGAGCCGATTACCTAAAATGTTCAGTTGTTGGTTGAATGGGACAGAATCACACAGCCACTAACCTGGAAGGGGTGGGGCATGAAGTGACTCATTTGCATTTAAAGGGCCAAAGCTAAAAATGACCTTTCTGGTGTCATTACTCAGAAATAGGTTGAAATTGGATCTGTAGAGTTGAATTAGTGAAGAATTCAGACCCAAGCAGAGCATTTACAGTTTATGTAGACCACAGGGAAATGTTTAAAAATGCGTAATTCCATTTAAAAAAAGCAAAACATCACTCCTTTAAAGGGCACACACACCAACACACAAATAAATACCACCTTCAAAAGTGGATTAAGCAAGACTAAAGGGAGCCATCCACTTCAAATAAGATGGTGAAGGAGGCAGGAAAGGAATGGAAAACAGAGCTGGGCAAAAAGCACATCACTTGTCAGAGCACTAACATGGCAGAGGTCATCCAATACAGCATGACAGAGCACAGACTATATTCACACTGTGCCATCAAATTTCACAGCACAGTTTTAGAAGCAACCACTCCTTAGGGGGACCTATGTGACAGCAATGATCTTTTATTTTCCACTATTTCTTTTTTTTTTTTTTTTTTTTTACCAGTTTGATCTAAGGTTTTGCTTTATTGGCTGCCTAATATTCACTGAGCAGTATTTCAATGACACAGATGACTGCATTCTTGAAGTGGTTTAATTTGGTGAGAAAACTTTCATTTTCCACATGCTCATCCATCCTTGCACAATAATTGCTGCCACAAAAGTAAAACCCATGATGGAATAGTAGTGAAATTATTAGGCAATGCTTGTTTGACAGATCAGTGACAGTTCTGTAACAATAAAAAACACGGAACATGAAGCTAAAACTGCCCAAAAAAAATTCCTCTCCGCATTTTAATCTCACTTGCTGTTGTGGTTTTAGTGTATAGCTCCATATTTTTGCCCTGTATTTCATGTTTAATACTCTTCAGTCATGTTGCATTTACATTGAAATTATCTCAAGTGAATTTCTTTTAGTATTGTTTTTTTCTTCAACTTAAGGTTAAATTATTGTGGTTTGAAATGCAAAATGGAAACAGTATAAGGCAATAACCTTAAATTACTTAAATATGAGGGCTGAATCCTACTAAATTCAAGCTTTGACACTGACAAATGGAATTTCAGCTCAACAAAATCAGTGGAGGGATTCACACACACACAAAGGTACAAAATGTACACAGGGGAAAACAAACAAGATCACAAATGGATGCACACACTGTCGAATGCAGCATGTGCCTATGCTTCCAGGAGGGAACCCACAAACTTATTATGCACACACACCTTGACTAGGAAGGGTAAGATAACACTATTAACCTTGTCCAATGACTTATACACATGCACTACCCCTGCGCTTTAATTCACCACGAGTCACATTTTTTTTCTGTCTTCCACTATTTCTCTTCCCACTGTCATCGTACCAAGATTAGTATTTCACTTCTGTCACGGTCAAAATGCAGCATCTGCCAGGCTGACAGGGCAGGCTTTATTGATATTATGAAGCAAACACACACATGCCCAAAGGTACAGACAGAAATACACACAAAGACGCAAATACACACCAGACAATCATCAACATACTGAGTGCAGCAATAAGAATCACTTTGCAGTCTGCATCTGAAAAAAAAAAGAGACTGATGGAGGGAATAGGGAGGAGAAAGCTAGACAGTAAGAAGGAGAAAGTGATAGGGAGAGAGAGGGAAAGGGATTAAAAATAGAGTAGAAGAAGAGACGCAAAGGATAACAGGAGGGAGTGTGGGAGAGCTGTGTGTTTAGACTGCGAGAGAGGGAGAAAACACTTTGGATGCTGGATAAATGCCTACACCTCCCAACCCCTAATCACTGCCGAGTCTTCTCCACCTGCAGAAGCATGATGGAGGGATTGGAGAGGGAGGGAAAAGGAAGGATGGATACATGATGGAGGAAAGTTTCTAAATTGAGTCAGCACCCCTAGGATGCATCTCAGCTATTTTATCATGACTCAATGAAAAATTGGATTGACTCTGCAGATTTAAAGTAGGGGGGTCTATGATCCAAAAGGGAGTCTTTTCCCCGGGATGGAAATAAATAATGAGAAAGCCAACCACCTATTTTGACATGTTAGATAGCAGTGTTTCTCTACAAAGCACAACTATTGCAGTCATCCTTAACAATAGCTGCCATTAGAGTCATGTCATCAGAGAATGTTTTTGTCAAGTCTTACTCATTTTGCCAAGTCTATTCAGTGAGACCAAATTCTTTTGAAAAATGAAAAATTCAGGCTGATGCAGATCTACTGAGCGGCTTTATAGAAACAGTTGAAGAGATGAATATTTTTGCTAAAAGGTACTGTAGTGGGCAATCGATAGAGGAGGTTTAAGTTATGCTGTTTCATGCCCATTTTCAAACTATTTTGTTTTACGTGCCGCTCAAGTTAAAATACAACTAAAATTGTTTGGTGTCTTTGCCTGTCAGTCCGTTTTTAATACAATATTGATGGCGATTCTGCTTTTAAGGGTCTCACTTGGGGTGGTTTCTGTCTCAAAATGCACTTTAAAATGTGAAATGTACAATCTGAGGGAGTAATGCAAGTGTACTCAGACTCACAGGAAACAGTCGGTTGGAGTAAGCCCACTATTGGTTAACCATTTCAGTTGGCGTTCGTCTCCTCTTCCACTATCTGCATCAAAGTCTGCTTTCACTGCATGAATCAACACCAACCTCAGAGCCAGCAACTACGTGCTGAAAATGGCAACTCTGAACAGTGTTGGATTGTGCAAAAAGCCAGGCCTACTTAGTTCTTTGTGCCATTTTCTTTTGTGGGACACCCCTAAGTTAACACCATGGAAAATGATTGTGACTGTTTCAAAGAAAACAAACAGGTTAGAGAGTATTCCCACTATTCCTGAATGATACTGGGAGGGCCAGGCCTTTCTCTAGCAGTTGCACACTATCAAAATAGAAGGTAGCCATAGATTTGGCAAAATGAGAGTGGAAATTTGCAGATAAGAAAGGTATGTGACTGATGTAATGAACTTTGTAAACACATTTAACAGTTTCCTTTTTTTTCCCCTTTTTTTTGCCTAGCTACAACTGCTTTATCACACTGTCATGTTTGGCAGTGCACCTGTGAACCAGGGTAATTTAATTAGCATGCCAAATAGAAGATTTAGAGAATACTGGTTTGAGCTTCTGTGGGCATGTGTGTGCGAGTCTGTGTGGGCATGTGCTGTAAGTGCTTTATTTTAGCAAGTGCACTTCCACCGGGACATATTATGGGATGACTGTAGTGTGCAGGTGCTTTTGTACCTCTGCAGCTGGTGGATACTGACACGGCAGCCCAGCTGAAAATGATCAGAAATCATCACAATTACAAGCTGAGCTACAGAGACGGAATTGAGCCTAACTTTACAGCTCATACAGTACAATGATTTTACCTTTGCAAAACTTCCCCTTCTGCTTAATAAGTAATTTTCCTTTTGCTCCTGCCACTTATAATTCTTGTCTCATGAGCTGCTCTCCCAGTTTTAGATTTATCTTTGGTCTGCGGTCATTACCCACTGAACAAAAGTCCCGCTGGGTTCAATAACAAGCATTCAATGCTTGATTTCCAGAAAGCAACTCAGCTGAAAGGTCAGGATCCCTTTCTTGCACATAGGATATACAACTCACTGACCTTAACATCTGCAGTTATTTGAAAAGATAGCTGTGCAAAGATAGCTGTGGTTGCGAGATGTACAACTCCTGGACATTAATGTCTGAGGAGGGTGTTAATTAAAGCTAAAGTCGATAGTGCTGAGTTCATGCAAGACTGCACTGAAGTCCAAGGGAAAATAAAATCTTAGTAGCACTGTCCCATGAGGGCAGTTAAATTGATAGCACTGTACTATACATGTAACTGAATTCTGCCAGCATTGAAATAAAATGTACTCTATAGACACAAAGAGTAGAGATTCATAGCAAGGGAAGGGTTTGTCTCCTTTCTGTACCTACCTGGCCCACTTTCATAGACTTACTCAGAAATAGTTGAAGTTTTGATTCCAAGAAGGATCCCTCTTATGATGCTATATATTGATATTCTACAACCATCTAAACCTCCAGATGCTGCTACAGCAGCGGCTGAAGTCACACCCATTTGCCATCACCTTCTCCCAGCAATATTTCCTAAAAATCCTATCAAAGTTCTTATGCAATTTGATCACCTTATATATCATTCATGCATATAAAACTTAAATAGTACCTTTAATATGTATCCAGCTAAATAGAATGACCAAACATGACATTTGACCTGAACTCATTTGAATATCATGTTGGAAAATACATAAAAATCTAAAATAACATTATTGCCCACCTTGTAAATTCTACTGCCTGAAACATGTTAAACACACTATATTTATACATGAAATATATCAAGCTTTAGAATCTATGAGGAAGGCAAGATGTTAAATTTTGAGGGAAATTAAAAAGGTTTAAAAATTACACATTCCATGCAGAAGTGAATGCAACATCCCAACTGATCACCTAAACATGTCTTATTTACAAATGTTTGTTATTATTATGATCATAAGTATTTGTTGCTTTAATGGAACTCCTTTCCAGTTGAGTAAATCATGTCGCTATTAATACAAACGAGTTCCAGACTTAGTATTACAGTCATTATCACACTAAAAGGGATCAATTTGGAAATACGGGATATTGCTGTTTTGCTTCAGCAACTGAGTCATTCATTACTGAATATGGTCCAAAGTGATTTTGTAGACATAATTATGCATTTTACTGAGCCAGATACACCTATTTTTTAAAAATAAATTCAAAGTGGGCAAAAAAGATAGGATACCAGAACATGCCCTTTGTTCCAACTGAAATATCTAGCCATACAGCGAGTTTTGAGAAGCATATTTGGGAAAATACACAAATTGGCTTGAATTTTTGTACATTCTAAATATTAAGATCTACAATTTCACTTAAGAATAGGTTGTATATTAATTTATCTGGAAATACCATGTTTTCCCCAGGCAGGACTGCTGATTCTACACTATGTTATGATGGATTTATGGACACATTTGTCCTCAGTTTAAATCAGTGGTTTCATCAGGTCAGTAGATAGAATATGGTTAAGCTATGTTGTTCTCAAGTATGAGTTAACAGTGAAGCAGGGTGAGGTGAAGTGAGGCGTGGGAAGGAGAGGAGATATACAGTAATTCTGCTGGTGTGACATTTTCCCATAATCCCTCCCAAATGCCGCCAGTGTCAGGAGACAGAGTGGCATAGAGGCAGTGGGAGGAGGAGAGATGGAAAATATCTATTGCTACACTTTTGTTGAGTATGAAGCGCATGAAAAACCATCTATTTTTTCCAATAGATTATAGAGTATACTGCTGAATAGATGCATTTCCCTGTGTGTGCTTGTGTGTAAACTCTTTGACTGATGTTAATCGAAGAAATGACAGTGGCAGTAATTACCATAAAAACAATAATGGAATGATTGGATCAAAAGAACATGACAGAATCATTACCAGCTGCACACACACAAACCTACACACATAATGAAAGCAGTGAAATGGTGAGCACAGCAATTATATCTGTGCTTTCTTTTGTGATTTCTCACTGCCAAATATCATCCATGTGTAAAGGACGGCCTCTTATTATGTGAATCTGATCTATAGGCCAGTGTTTTCCATTTATGTGAGTGGTTACTGTAAGCGTTTCTCCTACAATGGTGGCTTAATTCTCATTTAATTCTGTCCGTCTCTTTTTTGTCTGTCCTTCTTTTTCACACACATCTCAGACACAGGGTGAATCTCACCGCAGCAGAGAAGAAGGAAGACACGCAGGGTTGTTATCATCCCAAGGTCAAACACACACACAAACAGATAGGCCACCTCAGAAAAGGAAAATAACTACAATGGGCAATTTACCCAGAACAGGCAGGGATGATGGCCAGGGCACAGATGCACGCACACACACACAAACATGCACACATACACACAAACAGATACACACAGCTGTGCCTCAGGGCCAAGGTTCTGGCAATGCATCATTACCCTCCCTTGGAGGTGATTCCATATCCCAGCATGCATTTCTCATGTGGAGAGGAAATTACCCCTGGGCCGTGCTGAGAGCCAATAGAGTGTGTCCTCTCTCCTCTATCTGTGTCTCACTCTTCCTTCCTTTTCTCTTCTTTTAAATCCCTCTCTTTCTCTGTGACTGTGGTCTCACTCCCTTACCTTCCTCCCCCCTTGCTCTCTTTCTCCCTGAGTCACCCGTTTACTGACCTATTCTTTTATCATACTTTATCTTTCTCTTATTGCTGCCTACTTTTTTCTATCCTTCTTCACCTTCTCTGTGTCCCATGAAGACTGCAAAATGATAATGAGGACAGTAAAGGACAGTGAAGGGCTCTATCCCTTTCTGTCCTGCCCTCTCTATGTTTTAGGTTAACTTTGTGTCATAAACCATATTAATAATGTTAATCTTCTGGAAGCAGATAACGGACAGAAAGTTCCCTTGTATATTCTTAGGTTTTAAAAGTCTTTTAAATTAAAAAACTCAACCGGACATGTGGCTTTAGCTCACTTACAGAAGTGTTCTCTTTCTATTCCAACAACTAATTTGTCACATGATCCTTCCCATACCCTGGGCAGAAACATACCAGCATAAACAAGAAACATAGTGAAACACCCCAGAAGAACACGTAGTGACTGATAAGACCCAATTCGGCAGCAAATGAAGGCGCCTGTGTCATCGTTTCTGATTGTCTGCTTTTCTGTTCATCCAGACTTTACACAATCAGAGAGTTTACAAACAGGCCAAGCAGTGTTTGCAAAAGTCTACATTTTAGGATCCTAAAATGCTGGAGTAAGTGTAAATACAAGGTGTAAACACAGCAAAAGTTGTGCATTTTAAAAGATATTGGCGAGAACAGAACTTTATTCCTTAAAAGTTGTATTCAGTTGTTGTGTTTCTGTGCAGGTGATAACTAGAGTACACCCAGGGTACACATCTGAAATAGTGCTGTGCTTGTGTTCACAGTAATAATTAGTATTTGTGTTAGAGCTAGTCAGGTTTCATAGTCTATCCTGGACTCTCTCCATGGTGCTGAACCTTTGAAACCCAACTGCATAGCTTTGTGTCTCTGTCCATGGTGCTGAACCTTTGGAACCCATCTGCATATCTTTGTGTTTTTGTCCATGGTGCTGAACCTTTGAACTCCAACTGCATAGCTTTCTGTCTCTGTCCATGGTGCTGAAGTCTCTCTTAATATATTCTCATGCATGGTCATTCATTTTGCCCTAACTCCTAATAAGATGCTTACATGGAAATGAAAATTAATATTCCACTAAAATTCTGGTTGAAATGCAGATGGATATACCCTGAGTAAAAATAGGATTTTTTAACACACCTTCCCTCTCTCATTCTTTCAAACACTGTCTTGAAAAGTTCAGCTTTTGCATGTGTGCATATTCAAAATACTGTTGACGTCCTCTCTCACTACATTTCAAGCATGCTTCTCCCTCTAACCAGAAATGTGGACTGTGTCTCGATGGGACCATGTTTTGCAACCTGCAGAAAACCACACAAACATGAAGCATATTATGAATGCACTGTATGTCCACAGATTCCTAACATAATTGTAATAACAAGTGGAATAACTGGCATACATCACATGTTAGGAAAAAGGTCTGATGCAGAATACCCAAAAGGAATCAACACCTGTCAAATTGAGAACATTTTTATATTTTGAACAGGTTTCCTTTCCATGCAGCCTTCATGGACACTTCTGATGTTTCCCAGAGGTTTCTGTAAACGGCTAAATGCAGCCTAATTTACTTATATTTTTATGCTTGGCACATACATATGCAAATGTTTGTAATAATAATAATAATAATAATAATAATATTTCACTCCTGTTAAAATGTTAGACACCAGACACCAATAAAATATAGTGTAAACAAAAAATGTACACCTAAAATAATATTGTATATATTATAGTGGATGTTCATCAAAAGTGCCAAGGAAAAATGTATCTGGAATATGTATGATATTGATAGCACTACTGATGAAAGTCCAACAATATGCCAGATAATAATACTGTGCACTGCCCAGCCCCTACAGTCCAGAGTATTAAATTCTGGCTGTGGGACTTGTTCAGTGGCCACAGCTGAATACGCACTTGAGCAGGGAGCCACTTGGAGTAAACGCCAAGGAAACATAATCTGTTTCCAGTTTACACAGTAGAAGTCCCCAGGCACAGTATGGTAAAAACAAGTATTGCTTATGTGAGTTTGTATTACCTTTACTTAAGCGAGGATTAGATCTCCTATGTGAATATAGTCCTGTGGTCAAGACCTTATACATTGGCTGCCAGTGCCTCCATTTCCATGTAAAGTAGGTATCCTGGTGGTAGAGTCATACATAAACCATATGTGTTCGACACACACACACACATACACAGCAATGCAGTCACACACACACAGTGAGTCCAAGGAGGGATTGTAAGCTTTCTTTTTCTTTGCCACATTTGTGAACATAAATGTAAGTAGAAAGTAATGTCCAACTGACAATGAGCATCATCAATTTGGAGTTCTTTGTTAACACACAAACACACACACATACATGCTGACACGTCATTGTCCTTCAGACCGTGTGACACAGCATCAGCTTATTCTATCTCATGTAAATGCCAGCCACACACACATCTGTGCAAACACACACACACATGCCTCTTCCACTTTCCATTCCTTTAAAGCAACCTTGAATGCACACGTGCACATTACCCATTCACAGATGCACACATATGCACAAATCTACACAGAATCCCCCCTGACCACTGCAGATTCTCTATAAATAGTGTGATGCGCTCAGATTGTGAGCCAACAAACGCTGACAATGACATGCCACACCAGATCACATCATATCAAGGTACTGCAAATAGCAAATTCCTGTCAGCAGCTCCACTGTATCTGCAAATAATGAGGCCACAAAGGGACTTTTTTTTGCTGTCTTTACCTATACATGTCTTATATTGTTTGTTAGCTTTAATTCTTGGTTTATAAACAATAAGTAGGATATTTATAAGATGTATTTGATGGAAAATGCATTTCCTAAATACACAGTTTTGATAAGAGCCACTCTTGATTTGTTCATTGCAGAAGAATTCCAACATAATATATGAGGAGATTAGTAATTAGTCTTGCTGGGTATATACTGTACATCTAGGGTTTATATAGAAAACGTATGAACAAACACAATTTAATTTGAATGAGAAGAGTTTGATTTAATCTGAAATGTGGAATCTACATTTCAGGTGGATTGAATGTTTGATGAGATGAGTAAAATACACCCACACGACTAAAACAAAGCCACAGCCTCTTTTATGATCACAATGTTACAACTTTCCCCTCCTCTTCTTTTTTTTTCTGTCAGTCTTCATTTCTACAACACTGTGGATTCTCCTCCCTTACAGTTAACTCCCCCTTTATGATGCTTTTCAACCTATTTATTGCCTCCTCTGCTAAGCTCCCAAGCTTTGAAACAATAACTGTTGCCCCCCAGCCCCTTGGTCTCTAACTCCCTCTCTCCCTGTGCTAATGTTCATCCTTCTCTCCTTGCGTCCTATCTCACAAACCTCCATATGTCTTCCATAGTTCCTTCCCTCCTTCGTCTTCCTTTTCGATCCCCCTTTTGTACCGCTTCTCCCTTATTCCCTAAACAAATGCTTCACTGTGCTTTCCTCCCTCGCTTAAGCTTTTCCCAATCTCTTTTATTTGTTCCTTTTTATTTTCTCTCACTATTGGTGTTTACCTTCCCGTCTTACCCTCTCTACTTTTATTGGGTATGGAGGTTTGTGTCCAACATTTTTCTCCTCATCTCCTCAGCCTATATTGTTTTTAATATTGAGTTTAAACATTGAACTTGGCGGGGACAAAATTTCTTTCCTTGGAGCAAGAAAAACATACAGTATGAAGGGAAACATCTCCATATTTCATCTGTTTACTCCTCGTCTTCATGATCTTCATCTTAAACTACATTTATTTCCTCCTCTACTCTATTACTTACCCTGCTCTTTTTATTTCCCAGTCTCTTCTCTTCGTTTGCCTCTTTTATTTCCTGCCAGCCTTCTTTTCCAGTCTATCTTCCTCTCTTTAGCCTCATTTGCACCACTCCCATCTTCCATCCCCCCTCCTGCACCGTTACCCACCTTATCTCCCTCTCCTCTTCTCCCTTTATTCCCATCCATTAGCGGTTATTGAGTTTTCTCTTTGTGTCACTGTCCTCACCTCTGCTGTATTGTGCTCATTCTACTGCAACAGCAATGGCCTCTCTGTCACTGACTGCCACACACACACCCAAAGTCAAAGAAACACAGCAAAAAAAACCCCCAAAAAACAATAGATGTTCTGTACATCCAACTTTTGTGAAAAAACAGAATGATAAGCTCATGTCTAAGAATAAAAATGATTTTTTTCTTTACATATAGACACATACAGACACATACACACACACTCACACACAGACACACACACGTACATGCAACCTCTGCCCTCTTTCAAGTGTTTCTTGCCTCTAATAGCTGCTAACTCATTTAGCACTTCACGTTAGCTCAGCTATATCCAATTACAGCAGGAGAGAGTGAAGTTTGAGTAGGAAGCCATTTAACCTCATGGCAAAAGAGAAATGAAACACGTAGCGCTAATTCAATGACAGCAGGTAGAGAAACACGTCCTGCTAGAACCTACAGCAGCAGAAATGTTTAAGAATTCAATGGCATTTCAGTGCAGCACAAAGATTAAACTAAAAAAGAAAGCAAACGAATCATAGCAAGAAATATCGTATAGTAACAGGGATCTTTTTTTTTCTCCATCTTATCAAAATAAAGGTTGTAGTAAATGACAAATTAAAATATAGCCTCTTAAATTACTTACAGATATGAAAGATATTTCTTTAAACAACACTACATTATTTAAGTTAAAGGTTCGAAAGTAAAGCAAACTGAAGAAAATCTTAAAATGTAAGCAGCAATGTGCGATGAAAATGTACACAGTAAGTTTTGCAGTGTCAAATTAACACTAATAGAGTTGATTTAACTCTATTCTAGAGTGTATTTGGTCCCTTTCCAGATCAGTGTTAAACAAGGGTGTTAAAATCATGGAGTAAACCTAACTCTACACAGAGTAAATAATTAACACTTGTGTGCACTGTCTCCTTGATTTGATGAGTGGGCGGGGCTCTCCAGAGTAGGCTTAACACCACAGCATTTAACAACACGATTTGGGAAGCATCTTACTGAGTCTGTTGTTGTAATTACTCCTATAGAGTTAACATATCTTTACACTGCATAATTAGCACTCGTAAATTAACTATGTAGTTGCAATAGTGATATGTGCTATGAAATTATAATAGAAAACAAATAACAATTCTGACATGGCCTGATCTGCTTTAACTAAGGAGTTGCTAAAAGACGTTACGTTTGTGCAATAAAAAAAAAAACGAATCTTGGATGATTTTCTTTTTTCTGTTTATATGAACTCAAGGCATAATGTGACTAAAAATGTTTCTTTACTTATACTACATGCTGTGTGTAAATGAAAAAAATACATTAAAATATATCGCAACAAAATAAACAGGTTGACCTACTAATATTAGTTGACTGATAAATGTTATTTATGTTATGAATTTTTCACAGTTTTCAGAGACCCACTCATGATGAAGGTGATGGAATACAAAATATGATAGGACCTATGATAAGAAGACAATACATAGTACACAACTGTGCAAACCCACTGCATTACTGCTATCATTTGACCTAAGATACATTACACAAGGACTATAATACAGATGTTAGCTTAGCAACATTAATGCTAAAACAATTTTTTTTTATACTTTATTTTTTTATTTGTTTTAGTATAAGGTGCAAAACAAACAGAGAACTGGTCACAGGTACGTTCAGACATTTACATACCGTTTTCTGCCCACAGATTGAATGAAAAAGTCCCATTTTTCCCAATATTTTACACCCTTGTGCTGTTGTAGGCAGAGGTTATAGGTCATCATTTCCAATGCTACATCAAATATTGAAAGCCTCTTTGCAAAATACCATGAGATTCAGACTCTTAGCATGAATGAGATAAATGCAAAACTCCTGCCAGCATCTTCAACAAATTATGGATGATAATACGGCACTAAGATGGCAATAAGAGAATTTAATACATTCCATGCAATAGAAGTACTGAAGCCCTGAGTATATTCATGATATGGCCAAGTCCAATGATATAAAAGAGTTGTTTTTCTTGTAGATGACAGATGAGGTACCATGCATTCATCCTTTCATTCATTCATGTTTGTAAATGGTTCTCAAATATTTACCTTGTAAAATAAAGGTCAAACAAATAAAATAAATAAATTCACTCATTTTCTGATTAGGAAAATACGCATCGTTACATCTAAAATTATGCAACCGATGCAAAGTCTATAGGACTGTCACCCATAGTAGCTATTTTATCGACCCTGTCTTTAGTTAAGCTTTGAAAAAACTACTGCAACAAACAAAAAACACAAAAAAACAGTATGGCAGAATAACACTAGAATCAACAAAGACTGAGCATCACATAATTCTGCTTATCTGGTTAATAAGCAAAGCTAATGCTTCTATTTAGACATTCCTTTCTGGATTTCTCCATCCATCTATTCATCTTTTGCTGCTTATTCAGGTCAAGGTCATGGGGTCAGCAGCCAAAGGAGAGAGCAAAGATCCTACTTTCCCTCTTAATTCTAATCTCCTCCACAGGGAAAAACCAAGACGCTCACAAACTATTCAAAGAGATAAAATCTCTCCAGCGTGTCCAGGGTCAGCACACTTAGTTAAAATTAATAATAAGTAAATAATGAATAAAACACACACACACACACACACACATATATATATATATATATATACACCTGGCAAAAAATCTGGTATTTAATCGCATAAACAGAGCATTTGCCCTGATTTAACCCTGACTTGTTCAAAGACCGTATATATTTTATTTCAGATTGTAATTGCATTCAACATTTGGCATTTTCTTATTTAGTTTAATGCATTTTGACTGGGCAGGGTTCATGGTCGGTAAGATAATAAACGAGACACAGCGTCTAAAACATTCTCCCACTTTCATTCTCCAACTTGTGAAGCCGAAGTTTGAGAGCCATTATGAATAACTTTACAACTTTTAATTAAATATGTTTTATTGAACTCAGTAGGGTGTCCTTAAAATAAAAGAGCTCTCAAAAATGAAATGTGTTTCTTTAAGCGGTGGTAATGGAGATAGACACATTAGAGTTTGTTCTCTGAAAAGAGGTAATGTCTCAGTGGGTATATGCAGCTGGAAATACAGTATGAACACAAAAGACATAGATGTGGATAAAATCTGTAAATAAATGTCATCAGCTCACATTCACATGCACTTAGAAATGAATGGATGATTAACGTGAATAAGCATTTGTGTTCAAGTACAAGAGTTGTACTTTTAAAGTTGGTGTTACTTTTTAGTTGTTAGAATATTAGGTCAGTAACAATTAAACATGCAAAACCCAGTGTGTTATCACTGTGAATATTATACTATTAAGTGTAGACATCATCTGACTGACAGCATATAGTATGGATATCTTGAAGCAGAAAAATCTTACAGCTGATTAATCTCATGATATCATCACTGCTTCTCTCCTTAAAACTGTGTTTTTCAACCTTGGGGTCGGGACCCCATGTGGGGTCGCCTGGAATTTAAATGGGGTCGCCTGATATTTCTAGTAATTGATAAAAATGAAAACAAAAACCTTACTAATAAAAATATATGGTGAGTTGAGGCATGACAAAAATGACAAAACAGACATGACAAACAGTCTGAAGCTGAATCACTGTGGTTCTGTTAATGTGTCACATGTTCACTGTGGTCGGTTTCAGATGCTGAAGCTTTTTCATAATTCATAGTTTGAGTTATTGAACCATTGCCTTAAAACAATAAAAATGTATTACATATGTCCGAAATGAACAGTTTCACCATATTAGGAACCAGATGACTGTTGAACTGAATATCTAAGAAAAAATTAAATAATAAATACATGTAGAAACCGATAAAATAACAAGAAAATGACATCTACGTGGGTGTGATTTTTAGCCTTTAAGCAACTTTTTTTTCCCATTAAAACTCCATATTTCTACTTCTGAAATCTATAAATCTATAATTTGCTGTTGGTCACTATTGATGCCAAGTTCTGCCAATATTGAAAGTTTGTAGAATGTCTTATTGACGTCTTTTTTCACATAAAGTGCAGATGATGAGAATCTCTCCTAATTATTGCGAGGATATGTGTGTACAGGTGTGAACTGAATGTGTGTGTATGTGACACTGCAGGCGCGCTCACTTTGTACTCCTTTTTTCTTAACTTTCTCAACTTCCAGTCTACTGTATGCTTTTGGCCTTCAAACTGCCTGCTAGAGCAACACCTTATGGAAAACAAAATATATATTTCTGCTTTTCTTCTTGCTCAGAGTGTATTACGAATTCAGTAAACACAAACACCAAAGTAAAGTCAATATATCGCAGAGAATAAAAACAGCATTGGCTTTACAAACTTAGTGTGAAAGTGGGAAGAAAAAAAAAAAAAATAGGGGAAAAAAAATCAACAAAAGCAACACAGTGTTCTTGTGAGTTGGAGCCGTAGTGTTTAATTTGAAGAGAAATCTCTAACAAAAGAAAATGTGTTTTAACAATGGGAATTCTATTTCAATTCAGCTGTTAAATTCAATAATGCAATAAATTATTTGTACAAAAAAATAAGCCATCATGACCTCATTATCAGATTTTCTCACACCTTTAGTATAACATTACAGACCAAAACACTGTTCATCTGACTTCTTCTTAATATGTTTATCTTTGCACCTATTCTATCTCGTTTTAAGTAAATCTCCCTCTACCTCTTCTGTTCATTCATCTCTTCAGTGCTTTCTTTTTCTTTGATCATCTCTGTCCTATTCTTTTTCTATTTTATACTTTCTCTCTTTCGTTCTAGTGACTGACAGCTGCTTCTGAGACTTGATCCATGCAAGTCTCAGTCTGTAATTAAAAGAATTATACATCAAGAGTCCTGTGAAATATATATAAATAAAAAGGGTGAGAGTGAGCTTTGCTTAATTGCGGAGACAAGAGGATGGAAGTGATCACAGCCCAGTCTGACTCTTTTACACACAGCGTGACACACTGGGGAGGGCGAAATGGAGCTTTTAATGCAACTGGTGTGCAATTGTCTTTTTTCAGTTGGCAATTTTCTTTACACATATGTGTACGAGCCTAAAGCTGCTGGAGCAACGTTGGGTTTTTAGTTTAAACTCCTGTCTAGTGATAAAACTGAAATAGAAAATCTGACAGACTGGTGTGG
>JAPTYQ010000014.1:25610381-25631034 GCA_029814465.1 Ostorhinchus cyanosoma
TGTCCAGTTCAACCAACAACTGAACATTTTAGGTAATCGGCTCAAAGTTCAGACATATATTCAGTATGAACTACAACCGCTGCTGCTGGCAAACAATTATGATGTACTCTGAGAAATGTTCATCGGAAGTCTTGACCTTTTATGTGCAAATGTGATGACGTAACTAGTTATAGACGTAACAAATTAATAAGGAATTAAAACAGGTTGTAGAAATCCACTTGATTTGTGCCAAAATGAATATAAAGACAGCTTTGCAGCACCTGGAGGGTTCAAATTCTAACTTTTTGGATGATTAGAATCCCCAAATACACAAATAAATGAACCAAAGACTAATAAAAGTGGGTTTAGCAAAATATGACCCCTTTAAGATGAGAATGAATACCTATAAGATGAAATTTATGACATTATTTCATAAATGTGGTCACTGAGGAGATTTTATTCTTTGGGATTTGAAGTGAAAAATATTAGATTTTAGTCTTAACTGAAAAGACATGGTATATCTGTACGCTGCAGTACCGTACAATCCTACAGCCAATCAGGAAGCACCGGCTTACTTTATTACTCTAAGTGTTACTTGAGCATGACAACAGCACACTACGCACTGTGTTCTGTGGTTAAGTGACTGTCCTGTCGACTTCCCTCGCCACGGGAAAAAAAGGTATTCTGCCCCCGACACACTCTACTAGCCACCAGAAACAGGAAACAGACAGACGAAGAGGATGTCAGTGAAATGGAGTGACACAAGTGAAACATAAAGGAGATAAATGCGGAGAGAAATTGAGATAGAAAGACGTGAAAGGAGACAAAGGTTGCCAAACACCCGTTGAGCCCAATTCAACCGAGGCAAATTTCGAGACGGGAAAAAAAGAACAACACAAGCTACAGTGAGAGACAGAGATGGACGAAATATGCATGAAGAAGTGTTAATAAGAGTCACGGACACACCCATTAATGGCATGACTCATCGGCGTTCTCTCTCTTCCTCCTATTCCTTCAGTCTTTGATGTCTTAGTGAGTCGGTTTTATTTCTTTATCCATTTACTTCTTTTTTTTTTTCCCCCACAAGGGCCTACTCGCAAATGTACTGACCTTCTTTCAAACAGAAAGAGAACTTTAAGACGAGATAATAAAATGATGAGTGGAGACTAAAAGGAGGGAGATATCTTCCCATGATGTTTCATTCAGGAAAAAAATTACAGAATAATAAAATGCAAAAAAATAAAAATAAATAAATAAATAAAAAATAACTCTGGTCCCTCATGGCTCCGTCTTGTTTATGCAGTGTAAATGGAAACAAACTGAATACCAGCTACACCTACAGTAAAAGGAATAGGTTATGAAAATATTTACCTACATCATTTTCTAAGGAATAGTGAGGCATTTATGCATCTAATGAAGACTCAGTGTTCACTATCACATTCTCTGAACTGTATTTGACTAGGATATGATAAAACTATGCCTTCAAATGTCAGAAAAAGCCTCTATTTTCAACCATCCTTCAGTGTCAAAATAATGTTTATGGTGATCGTTGTCTTTTAATATCCATCATTTATATCACTATTATTTACTGATGACCATAAATTATCTATCAAAGCCAAAGCTATACATCTATATTTGATAAAGGTCTTTGTCATTTATTTTATTCGCCTCGGGATTATGTTTCTGATTCATCACGTCTAATATTTACACTAGGCCGTATCACTCAAACTCCTCACGCAGAAAGCATCAAGTGAATTTGTGTTTTGCTGCTATTTCTTTTTACCCAGCTTAACTCCGGTGCAAAATAGGTGTCACAGAACTCTTTGATGCCTCTCAAAACCTGCTACTCAGATAAATTGTACTGTTCTTTTTCCTGGAGAATGTCATCCGCTAGGGAATAATCAAACTTTTCACTATAGTTGCATCCTCAAATAATCCTCAATTTCGGGATGTTGTTGGCATAACAAGCTGCCAAAATCGCAGACATCTGCAGTTTTATGGGTTTTCCGTACTGCTAGATAAGTTCTTAATTGCACTGATACACCGAGAACACTTGGAGGTCCACGCACATGAAAGCAAATTCTGATCTACATGACCCAGGCCTGCTAATTACAGTGACAGTGAAGCAGCCTAAGATCTATTTTCCATTGGGACATATTCCAACTCAACCCTTTCCTCCTCATTTACAATTTTAAGGAGAGATTAAACCCCAGGCGATGCTTTAAGATCGCAGTTACACCCCATGGGTACAGCTTGAAGGTCATGTACTTCATCAATACAGCTCCAAGTTTAAAGGGCTGATCAATTAAATGTACTTCTAACCTTCAAAACACAACCATCTCGATTAATCAATATTAATCCTGTCAAATGTGTCATTCCTGTTTCATAAGATGAAAACAACAAATCTGCACAAAGTCAAACTGTGTCAAAGAACTGCGCAGCAAAGCCACCAATTAGGTTTTTAGCAAAGCCCAGTTTGAGTCGATCAATATATCGACACACGAAGGCTTTTCAGAACGTCCGTCTGATCTTAATTTACAGAGTTCTTATGCACATGTACATTCACATGAACATGATAAACCTGGAAATCACATTTTCTGGAACACAATAAATCGCTTACAGTAGCATAAAGCATAGATTAGCTTCTTCATATGCTCTCAGACACAGGGCATACACATGAATAAACAGGCTTTATAAAACACTTTTATCCTCAATGGCAGTTGTAATTTCATAAAAGCCTTTAGACAGTAAAATTGTTGCTATCTGCAGTATTTAATTCAAGCCTTCCCAAACAACCAGCCTCAAATAAAAGTTTACACTACACTACTATGGATCGTAAACAGTTGCCGCAACACATTTTCATTTTCAGTTTGACATTCAGCCAACTCAATTTTGTAGAGTCAAGAGAGAAAGACATGGACTGCAGGAGCAAATAAAAGTCTAAACCTGAATGCTGCCTGCATTTAAACCAGTGTCATTCAGTTCCCAGACACAGTCAATAAATCTTATTCAAAGGCACAATGGCAATCAGAATCATTTAATTCGTATTAAAGCTATCTGGTAATTACATCAGACCTGCTAATAAGAATTGCATAACCTATAAATCTAACATGCCGAACAGCTAGTCTGTGCAATCACTGAAGGTCTACTTTGTAAAAGGCTGCAACAAAAAAAACCGAAATCTCATGAAGCATTTATTAGTGCTGTAATATACACAACATAACGCAGCGACAGAACACATGCTTTTTCAAAGGCTGACAAATTCAACAGACTCATAAGCTGAGCACATTTATTAGAATGGGAGTGAGATGCACGGAAACACGCAGACAAATACAAGGATATATTGATTTTATGATAAGATTTCGTGGATCCTGTTTGCATGGTCAGCACAGCTGGGTCCAGAACATCTTTGCAAGTGAGACTAATCTAATAAGAATGATTCACTCCTGCGGTAGAATTACAAAAATGTCTGGGTTTAGATGGACAGTATGAGCATGGGATTCAGCATGAGTGTGTAGTGTGTCTGGTCCTACCTGCCAGACTTCCAGGTCTCTGCAGTGTAGCAGTAGCGTAAAGCTCGTGGGAGATCTTGTACTGGTCAGAAGCGTGGTGAGCTGCCAGCCGTTTAGGAGACAAAGTGGCATAGCTCCCTATGCCTGAACTCATCTACAAATCCAACAAATATGGTTAGATACAGACTGAATGTTAGATGTAGTAAACTGTTGCAGTTACTGTCTGATCAATTAAATACACTAGCTGTTTTTTCTACATCTTTGCAGCTCAGATAATGAACTGTGTATTTTTTTCTATTTACTCTGCAAATTAACTTGTGCGTCTAAAACAAACAACCATCAGTGTTTGACACAAGCATCAAGTTGTAATTGCAGAATGATGAGTGAATGCAGAAGGGAGTCTTAAATATCTTATAATAATGATATTTGTGAAAGATTACACATTTGAGGAAATATAACTGCCTTGCACACGCAGATCTCTGTTGAAAGATATGACTCATTGTGTAATTGCTCCGAAAGAGCACTAGGTTTGTCATGATTAAATATCTGGCAAAGGGGGAAATAGTATAACCTTCCATACAACACATAAATGGCATCAATTAAGATGATGATAACATAATATGTAACTAAAATGAGTAAGTGTTAAAAGTATTCATTAAGCTTGTTTCAAACAAGGCTTACATGAGGCATTTCACACAGTTAATTCTTTATTTCTAAAGATTATTCTTCCTCTATTATGCTGCTCATAGTTGTGCCTGGCAGATCAGTGTCTACAGATCCACTATCTCCTCTGTCACACACAACAGACTGAAATTTACATAAAACCATATGACAAATGTCCCAAACATAGTGTGAAACTGACTGCAGGAAGAAAATAGAACTGGTATGAGTTAATCGATGAAGGGATTTTTTTTTTTTACACATAAGTTAGACCTTGACATGTTCTCACAATTGAATTAAATATATTCCCAAGCACAAGTGTGTTACATAATTCAGCTTTTCAGGATTTTTATATTGATTTGCCTCCTTTCGCTTTTTGATAAGTGGAGAGTATTAAATTGCTATTTTTAACTCAAAGCACTGGTGCAGCTGCATATTTTTTTACTGCATGTATTTCTACAACAACCAGCAAAATGATATATTACAGTGTGTTTAACGAGGGGTGCAACGGTACAGGTAGCCCACAGAATGATTCGTACCTTGGTTTTTGTGCATAAAGAGAACTGGTTTTTTCTCCAAAAATTATAGTTGTATTTTGCTTGTAAGCAAAACCTGAATTTCACAGAAAGAACAAATTACATCAATGTACCGAACAATATAACACTTTCTTATTCTTTGACTACTTTTACACAGTAGTATAAAACAGGCATGTGCACACATTGGGCCCAAAGGGTGTTTGAGTCTCTGCCCTTTTTGCCTTGTCGAAATAAGGGCCTTTTTTATTCATTTTTAAAAAATAAATTCCTGCATAAGAATTGAAAAGAAAACAGCAGTCAAAAAAAAAAAAAACCACGGTTATCTACCGTACACATTTCCTTGTAATAGCGTGTCACGGTTCTGCATGTGTGTTGAGTCTAAGGCCACGTCACTGTCCACTGCCCCTCAGAGGGGTTTCCCCACGCTATTGTCACTGGCACTGTACAATCACTGTTGTGGAGGCACAACAATGGCCTGTAAATCCGTATATAAAACGCCAACACAAAATCAATTGCAAAACCGAAAAACCGCGGTCCATAAGGGCGGATTGTCCCGTACAGGGTGGACCATACGGTCCGGTGCTTTCCCCAGTACCGTTGCATCCCTAGGGTTAACCTAAAATTTCCCACAGCTACTCCAGAATGTTATAATACACTGTACCTGGTGAAGAGGGGATGATGATGAGCTTGCCCCTCCCCCTGCTGCAGTGGAGTTGGGTGGAGATGCCACCCTCAGGGGAGACCCACCTCCTCCTGCTGTTGTCACAGCAACTGTGGTACTGGAAGACAAATAGGGAAAGTAACCTAATTTGCCTGAAAAATGATGACTTCAAATGGCAAAAATGTACATTATATAAACAAATAGTTAACCGTTTCTTCTTGATGGAATACTGTACGTAGGAAGATCATGTGCTTTCACTAGATGAAAGCATAGATTTGAGGGTTATGAACTCCAAAAGCAATTTCCCAATTGTACTCTATCCTGTTTTATTCATCATTTATTTGTCTGCCCTCTTATTCTGCCTGCAAAGAACCAGTGTTTACAAGCAACACATTTGCAAAACTGATACCAATATCAATACCTTGGCTCCAAAACCAGTCCTTAAAATACTTTTTCCAAACCAATTTTCCATTTTAACAAAAATAATTTTACAATACACATTAGAATACAAGTGTTCAGTTGTGTTTTCAGCTCATTTGCATTTTTATACAATCCAATACATATTTTGGCAACACAGTGGTGCAGTGGTTAGCACTGTCACCTCACAGCAAGAAGGTCCTGGGTTCAATTCCAACACCAGCTGACGGAGGAGACCTTTCTGTGCAAAGTTTGTATGATCTCCTCGTGTTTGTGTGGGTTCTCTACGGGTACTCCGGCTTCCTCCCACCATCCAAAGACATGCACTGAGAGGTTAATTGGTTGATCTAAATTGCCCGTAGGTGTGAATGTGAAAGTGATGGGTTGTCTGTCTCTATATGTCATCCCTGCGATGAGCTGGTGACATTTCCAGGGTGTACCCCCGCCTTCGCCCACTGGTAGCTGGGATAGGCTTTAGCACCCCCCGCAACCCTCTCAAGGATAAAGTGGTTCAGAAGATGAATGAATAAACAATATATATATTTAAAGACATTTTCAACTGGCCACTTTGGTACCTACAGTTGAGGAATAGTCCCATGTCCACATTAAATATCTCGGCAAATAGATAAGCCCAATATTTTTAGGAGTTATTAGTAATTTTGGAATATAACAGCCGTACAATCACGTTGTGTTGCCCAGGACGGTTGACTGGAAGCGCAGTACCATGCTGCATGAACACTGTGATAAATGTAAATCATAAATGAGATGTTTGATTTGATTTGTTGAATTGATGTGTTAATCTTATAAACCCCATAATGTATTCACAAAAGAATATAGAAAACACAAGAAATGTTTGAAGTGAGAAAATCTAGCTTTATAGAAAAACGGTCATTTTGACAGCAGAAATGCTTCTCTAAAAAGATGGGATGTGGAAGAAGTAAAATCAAAATGATGTGGTATTAAAAAGAAACAGCTGAAGAAACATTTTGTAACTAATTAAGCTCATTTGGAATAGGTCAGCAATATAATTGGGTATAAAAAAGACCATCTTTGAGAGGCAGAGTGAAGGCAGATGTTCACCAGCAATTTCAGAATAATATTTCTAAGTAAACAACAAGATATTAAGTAAAAATGCAAAAAAAAACCTCAGAAAATCTCATCATCTACAGCATGTAATATAATCCACATATTCTGAGAATCTGGTGAAATCTTTGTGTGGGAGAGCCAAGACAAAAAAGTAATATTGGATGCCCATGATTGTCAGGCCCTCGGGCAGCACTGCATTAAAACAAGACATAATTCTGTGATGAAAAACACTCCATGGGTCCAGGAACACTTCCAGGAATTACGGTCTATGAATACAGTCTGTTGGGGCATCCACAAATGCAGGTTAAAACTCTATCGTGCAAAGAAGAAGCCATTCTGTGAACATGATCTAGAAATACTGGACATCATTAGTGCATATGGAATGAACAGCTGGCACATGTGGAAAGGCCCCATCAGTGCTAAAAGGTAGATACAGGTTTTAGACATAGATATGATCTCATTTGAACTGGCATATTTGTGATATTTCATGACATTAACATTTTGTTTAGCATAACTTGAACTCGCCATAACATATTGTCATGAATAAAGATGCATAAAACCTGACTAGTGTGAGATTTACTCCTTAGATACTGAAATTTTGTCTGAACAGCAACACATTTCAATACATAATAGTAAATGGTCAGTGTCACTGTATTAAAGGTCCTTACATACTCACTGCTTCAAAGGCTCTTTAGACTCTATCAGACTCTATTCCACATCAGCAGCAATACATCAAAATCAACAGCTCTGTCACAATAACCAAAGGCCTCTACCTGTATGACTTGGCCAAACGATTAGCAGGAGACTGTTTGCTGGGGGAGGAGGAGGAGGAGGAAGAAGGCAGGCGTTGAGTGGTTGAGTACCCTGGCGTGTCAGAAGCTGATCCCAGGCGTTGAAGCTTACTAGGAGAACCGGAGCCTGAACCCCCACCTCCTCCAGACAGAGGAGAACTGACACGCTGGGCGGGCAAGGTAGAGCTGGAGTAGTAGATACCTAGAGCAAAAGGAAAGGGAGGGAATCCATAAATAACAGAACTATACAGTCATGTATAATGCAGTAAGTTTTATTTTACCATAAAAAGTAAAAAAATATACAGACTCAGGCGGTGCTGAATATGAGTGACTAGCAAATAAAAAAAGACTTCTTCAACAAATAAAACTAAGCTGGGTAAGAATGTTTTGCCCAACATCCTTTCCCATATACATGCAGCTCCAGAGAATGAAGCAGTAAACCTTAGCTATAGATCGAGGATGAGTAACAGTGACATGAACAAGTAATACCTGCGCTGAATTTCATTAAACCAGCCCAAAATCCCGATTAAGGCTCTGAAACATTCTAGTCGTACTGGGGTTTTTATTCCAATTCTCATGCATGTCTGTCACTGTCACTAAATGTCATCTCTGTGCATCCACAGTACTTCATGCTATGTCAGATTAATTTATTATAAAAGAATGCATCTCCATGAAGAGAGGCAGGGAAGCGATGGAAGAGGAAGAGTCTTGAGTTCTTACCTGACCCTGCCCCACTTTGTGATTGTTGCTGCTGAGCTGCACGACTGGATGTCACCTGAAGGGATGTGTGGGGGGGCGTGGGGGGTGGGGGACACAAAGCGAAGTGAGGGGAGAAGAGGGAGGATGTCATGACAGGAAAGATAGAGTGAAGCCATGGAGTGGTAAGAGAGGGAGGGAGATGTTGAAAGGAGGGAAAGGGGAAGACAGTGTTAAGAAAAAAAATAGGATAAAAGAGAATAAAGAGTAAGGGCCATCAAAAACTTTTATGCACAATGATTCCAATCAAGCCTTTGAGGAGTACAAGATGAACCTAGAGGAGCTAGTAATGAAATCCCCACAGAAAACAGAGAGGTTATTCAAACAGACTCTCAGAAGCGGACTATGAAATCCAAGGAGCTGGGCTGACTGAAATCATTTCTGGTGAAGCTTTGCAGCACCACCTACTCAAAGCACAGTTAAGTTCATAGTTTTCATATCTCAAACTTTATCATCTCTCATCATTTGTATGCCAACAAATTATTTAAGTAAGTGAATTTTTTTTCTCCTTTGTGTGTCCCATTAGTATTATGATTCTGTGAGGTTAGTTTGCATTTGATTGTGCAATTAGTGTGGTATGTATTGACGTGTTATGTATGTTTTTATATGGGAAATCAATCCAAAAATAAATAAATAAATAAGAGGGGTAAAAAAAAAAAAAAAAAAGTAGGTGAATTTGGCCCTGTTCACACCAGACATACATCATAGGTGATCCGATCACAAGTGGTGTAAGTGCGTCCCTTCACAGCTGGAATTGAAGAGCCTCTCCACATGTATCTCTAGTGACCACTTGTTGTTGACCAGATCTCATTTCCTCACTCTATATGCAAATAGTACATCACTGCTATTTGCAAAGAACCAAATGCGATGTTGTTTTTGACTTTAATATGACACCATTGAAGCGTGAATGAGGCCATGATGAAAGGGTATTTTGTCACAGTAAATTACGTTGCCTTGTTGTGTACTCTTACAGATTGTACACATTGCTAAAAGATTGTTGCCAAATACAGCCCAGATCACCTCCAATGCATCTTCAATTCATCCTGTAAACAGCTGTACTTAGAGCTGTCTACTTCGGACTACATCAACCAAGATACATGTTAGTGTAATGTGTGAACGGGGCTTTTGTTATTAAAATCCGATCAGTGAACTTTCTAGTTTTATTACTCCTATATTGTTTTTGGATCGGCTCTATGCGCATGCTAAGTATAAACCATCAGTCTTAAGTTGTTTTAATTTCCAGCAAGATTAAAAAGAGATAGGCGAGAAGGGTGCATATTTGAGCTCATCCATTATTCTGAAATATGCTGTGAATTCCTTGCAGGGAAAGTATTGTGCCACGGAGTGAGGCAAAATGAGCGTGTGAAAATCCGTTCTACGACAGATCACATGCTGCTCGATCCTAATATATTCTCCTGAGTCTCCAGAGACTGTAGGGGGGAGCATATGCCAGTGCTCCACTGAGCCTCATCTAGCCTTATGTTGATGCTCAGAGCTGTAAAGGTGATTCAGATACATTATTACTTGCCTGACATGGCTGCAGTTGTACAAGGCCGCGTTATGGAAGCACACTGAGTCACCTTGGAGAACCATCGCCGCTGCATAGTCATGGCAGCTTTCAAACTCAGGATTGCAGATATTGTTAATATTGGCAAAACACGTGTATTTTTAGATTTGCTTCATAATGAGGTGAGAATGCACTATTGATGGACTGATAATTCAATAAGAAACCCACACAAATATAAACAATCCGGGGTTATATCAGGGGCCTACATTTGTGCGTAACAATTTCCAGGTGCGAATATTTGCAGGTGCACCATTGTGCAAAAATGTTGCTCAGTAAAAAAGTATGCCTGATCAGCAATGCTCCCCCAGATAAATATAGCAACACAAAGCTACACAGTCTCCCATTATGTCCTCAATGGAAATCTCTGCTTTTATTTTCAATGAGCCACAGCCAGTATGCTGTAGACAACCAGCCCTTTGGTTGCAGCACTGCTTTGTTTGCCAAGGGGTCATGGAAACTGACTTATCTCTTGCTGAGTGGATTAGCAGTCTCTTTCCATAAAATCTGACATCTGAGTTTATTGAAGCAGGGACAGAGGGAGGGGGCGACACAGGGTGACACTTCAAATGTCTGAAAAATGGGAAATTCACAGTATGTTGTGGTATTTTCTGTACAAGTTTTTGCTTGTTTTTTTTTTCTTCAGTAACACTGTCTGTGAGTTTACATTTTCTTTTATGCAGAGAAATACTTCTAACTTCAAAACTAACCCTTCAGTTGGTAGCTCTCTCTCTCTCTATATAGAAAGTAAATCCTAATTTTTACCCATTTTGACCTAGTTGTAGCCAAGTTGGATATAAATGACCCTCCTAAATATATTTTGTGGCTTGGAGCAATGTGTGGAATTGTTTCTTTCACTGCCAGTTGTTTTTTCAACTACTTTTAAAAGCAGATGCCTGATAGACATCATGATGCCAAGAGAGACATAAATGGAGCTTGGAGTGATGAAGGGTGAAGTGAATAAGTAGATGAATGGAGAGATGGATAGATAGATGGATGGATGGATGATTCATCGGGTAAATAAATGATGTGCATGGATGAACTGTTGGTTAACTAATAGACAAAAAACTTGACACGCTGTGTGACGGAGAACACTTTTTCTGTCCCAGTCTATGTCATCTAGTGGTGCTGCTTCTTTTTTCTCCAGTAAAACACTGAGATGTTTGAGGTGCCATGTATCCATGCATTATTAAACCAAGGCCTCTCAGGGTTATAAATACCACACAGAAGAGCAGAAACATGTGAGACCTTCCCACTTTCTCTCCACCTCTCACTTAAACAGTCACCGTGCAAACTTAAAAGAAATGCACTTTAAGTATATGGTTGAAGCATTCAAATTACCCCTATGTGCACATGCATGCACGCTAGATGCATGTGCATATAGCTGCAAAGACACTTACAAAAAAACATGGGATGCACATGCATGCTGGCTGCACCTGCCCATCTAGCAGCAGTGGATTGCATAAAGCTATTCATGAGCAACAAGCCCTGCTGACAACACTGGCCCCATTACAGTGACAAGCCAAAAACATCAGACAGGAGAATACACACACACACACACAAACACACACACACTCACACTCACACTCACACAATCATGCTCACATAGACAGAGATGGTGAGCAGAGAGGATAGGGCTGGAAAAGGGAGGAGGAAATAGAGGACAGGACCACTGCAATGCAAGGGAAACAGCACAAGAGACTCTATAGAATGCAGAAGCCGAAACTTTAGCCTGTATGTGCAGTATAGTCCTCTACATAACTGTGTATGTGATTCCTTATTTCTGAACATTTTTTTTTTTTTCATTTGTTATGAAACGAGCTCTGAACTTAGCTTTGGTGAGATGCGAGATGGGGGAAATGAAAGGGTGATGTATTTCAAAGACTGATATTGAATCACCTGAGTCTTTCACAAGATCCAAGCAAATAAACAAAAACAGACGCACAAATGCAAAAAGACACACACACGCACACATTAAATAAAAAGTAATACAAACAAAATAAACATTCACATCAGACATGGGGGCCTTATTGAAAACACACAGAAGATATAAAAGACACTGAACACAGTCTCAAGTCAAAGATTTATTCAGCGTCTAATCTAAAAATATCTGTTACTTTCAATTCTCAACCATCTATCACTAACGGAACCTTTTTCCCAGACACTGACACTTTTAATGAACCGTCATAGCTGCTCACATGTGGGTGTCTGTTTGGAAATACATGTGAGTGTAAGCATGTTGATATGTTAAGGAGAGTAAAATGTGAAATAATTAGATCTCATGAAGGCTGTGAGGAAATTTGAGAGGATTTCTCTCTTCATCAGCACACTGCTGAGTTTAATGTGTGACTTTGCCTCTAGTTTTATTTCTCAAATCCTTACAAACAAGACACAAGCTGAGATTTCTCCATATGCATTTAATTGTTTCTTCATTTTTTGGAGCACCTGATTACCTGTCTCTTATTAAACAACATTAGTAAATGTATTACATCCTATCACATCCTTTTCAATAGAGGTAAAAAAACAGGACTTTTTTTTTTTTAAGAACAGTTGAAATGACTCGACTTCTCTGAATTCTGTAATCACATTCTGAAGAAACTGTGTTGATTTAAAAAAAAAAAAAAAAAAGGTGCATTTACTGAGGCACAGAGAGCTGCATGTGTAGATGTAGAAGCTCTATGCAAGATATTGAAATGAAAAATAGGCTGAAAAATAAATCTGAGGGTTAATGCTCCCTAAGCATGTGATGGGAAAATCGAGTGGTAAGAAATCTGAAAATGAGTAAACGCAGCGTCCCTCAGCACTGAGCAGGTTTCCCACAAGTTTACATGTGTTCATTAACTATAAAAGTGCAATGCCTTTGTACTTAGAAACTGCAAATAATTCACTTCAGGGGAGTTGCCTCAATAGTTGAATTCCTCTAACATCATTTGTCCTCTGGCGATAATCCTTTAGCCCCAAGTCAAAGTACGAGCAAGTTTTTCCCCCAAAAATACTTAAAAATATCTGTCTTCAAATATCAAATATCACTCTACGTATCGCAGTATTTCCTACCTGGTTGTAGCTGTGCACGGCTCCGCCAACCTGCCCGCTGCGCTGAGGAGTTGCTGCGGAGATGCTGTCGCTAAGGGCGAGGGTCTGGTTGCTATGGTAGCTGGCAGAGTACTGGAGCGAAGCCTCCGGGGTGGAGTTGAGCTGCAAGGAACTCTGGGAAAGAAGAGCTGGTCCTATCGACAGGGAGAGGATGGTTGGGTGGGAGATGGGTGTCAAGTTTTAGTTTGTGAATACATGTGTTTGCACATGTACTTAAAAATAAACACAATATATACAAAGAGGAAAGGAAAGAGAGCGAAGTAGAGAGTGAAAGAGACTGTGAGAGAGAGAGAGAGAGAGAGAGAGAGAGATTAAGAGTCAGAGGGAGAGGGGGCGTGAGGGGGAGCGATTGAGAGGCAAAGAGTAAAATGGGGAAGAGAGAGAGCAGCAAATTTAGAGCAGATAGTGCAGCAGTGCAGCACTCTGTGAGTTGGAGATGGCATACATAATTTATTAGCAGAGGGAAAGAGAAGCAGAGGAATAGAGAGAATGGGAGAAGGAAGAGCAAGAAGATGGGGAGGATGGGAGGGCTAAAAAGTAGAAAGTTATAATAGACTGAACACCTAACAACTTGAAACATTACCTCCCCAAACATGTTAATTTTTCTCCCAGTAGAACCAGCTTGAATGGCGCCTCACTTAACCCTTATATAAGTTATTAGGACGTTGAAATTGGGAAGAAACCACAGAGCACTTTGTTTTTGTTTTGTTTAGCCACTCGTACAACATATTAAGAGTCTCTCAACGACTGAAGTCTGTTGCGTTTTTCTTCCACATACTGGAATTGGGGATTCCGGCGGTACTCCAGTAATAACTTCCCTGCTCAGGTTTAGAAGATGCACTCAACATCTGTCATTCCTGTGGCATCAACAAACCCTTGCTGCTGTGTACATAAAGCATATTTTTATTGATAATAAGAACTTTAAAGGGCCCTACTTTATATGGACTATCTTCTAAACCATTGTGTGTAAATACAGTTATATAGTATTTATATATCTGTGAGTGTGTGTTTGTAAGGTTTGTTTTTACGGAGGAGCAGTTAGATCTATGACCTGTGCTCTTGGCAGTGAATAAATATTTGATTAAGCTGCTATTTTTACTCTTTTACTCCATCACTAACTACACAATTTGGTACGTAATATTGACGTCATAACAGAGGATAGTCTGAGGAAACCAGACGGCTATCTTTTCAAAATTTTTGTCCAATTTTGACCATTTCTGTCCAGTTGTAACGTCTACAATAACCGCCTGCCCCTGAGCTCAATGGTGTGTTAGTTTCTTTTTTTTCACTCAATATAACAAAAGCCTCTTATTATTCATCTCCCATATCTATTTGCTTGCTCTCTCTATTTCTTCCTCTCGCACTCTTCCCCAGAATCTTTTTCGTACTGCGAGTCTGTGCGCTGTGAACCAAGATCAATTCCTCTGCTTCTCGCCTTCACAAAAGACTTGTCTTCCCTCATCTCGATTCATCCCTTGCTTTTTATGAATTATTAAACAGCACTTTGTGTTACGCAGACTGAGTGGGAGCTCCCAATCTCATCATTGGGTCTAGTGTTTGTTGCGACGTGTGCGCTGTGTGACAAAAATTGTATGTTTCATTGTTTATGTGTGCGACATGAAGCGTGCGAACTGGCCAAATGTGGGATTTAGAAACGTAATTAGATCTGGAAATTCAAAAATCAAATCAGGAGTTCAGATGTTTGTCCATATGCGGCTAAATGTCGACATGTACTGTAGTGAATATGTATGAGTAATTCGAGATAAGTAAGGAACACTGGTGCTGCTAAGGCTTTTGGTCCTTTTAGTACTTTTATGTCTTCTTTGACTCTGTACTGAATCTCAGAATCTCTTTCCTCACATGGATATTATACATATTTCAGCAGCTCTGTCAAATTATGATCAAACTCTGATTCAACACTACAGAATACTTACACATACGCTTAAAAACACAGTTAAGGATTAAGAAATTGAGAGGATATAACATGCACTGCTTCATAAATTTCATGATATTATTATTATTATTTTTTTTTTTTAGGTTCCTGTGTCTCTACCATTATTTTTACGCGCAAATGTCTGTCTCTGTTGTGACACTTATCGGTTACACAATCACCTGAAAGCAAAAAGCCTCAATGTGTTGTCCAACTGTGCACTAAAGACATCAACATTTCACTATTTGCAGCTTCTCTATTTGCAGTGCTCCCATTTCGGGGGAAACACACAGATACGCTGAAAGCCATGCTGAATTTATACCCACCCACACATTGTGATGCTTTTGGTGGAAGACCATTTGGAAAAAAAAAAAAAAAAAAAAAAATTGGAAAAGCTGCTAGGTGTAGAGCACCCACAATAAGAGTACTCACAATGAGAGTGGTATGTATTTTCAGATAAAGTCAAATTGATCGGGTCACGACAATTCCTAAAGAATCAAATCATCAGGCAAGTGTTTTCACTGCTTTTTTTTTAATTTAAAGAAAACCGGTCAATTTGATTTACATAAAAAAAAGACAACCTTTATAACCTGCGTCCTCTGTTGCCTGTGGTATCCTACATGTATATATATATATATGTCCTAAACAAAAACCCATTATATGTCCTTTACATCACATCATAAAACACTACAGTTGTTACAGTTATATAATGACAAATAAAGTAGTTGCTTCAAAACCACTCACCACCCACTGTGGTAAAATATACAGCATTCTTCTGGTACAACATGTTGGAAAACTTATGACGTAGAAATGAGCCGAGCAAAACACGTACAGCGCGGCTTTTAAAATGCCATCCATTAAAGCAATATCAACTATCAAAAAGGTCAGCAGACAATAAGTGAAAATGGGAATGCAGTCTTCCAAACCAATGACCTGCAAAGAAAATGCCAAGCACATTTAGCGAGGCCTCATACACCGGCTTGCCTCTCAGTCACTGGTGTGATTCCCCCAGAGTATAAGAATACAAAGCCACAAGGAACAGCAAATCTGTTTAACGGGGCACTACGAATCAAAGACCGGCCAAATCGGATTGCAGCAGTTTGTTCATCTGCCTCATGTCTCACTGGCTCTTAGCAGAGTCTGTCTCTACGGAAAGGCAGCAACGGTGACTTTTCTGACAAGGATCCATATTTGAATAGTTTTATACATGGTGTTTAACAATGTAGTTAGCAAAATGAGCAAACAGCAAGTAGACATTATTCTATCTACACCCTGTCTTTAGGATGATTATCTTCACACATTTTAAGATAATTCAATATGCCATTGTCACCACTTCACGTAAAACAAACTGAAAAGGAATTGAAGCGATCTGATTGAGAGCTTAATGTAAAAGAAAAGATTTAGCGTCACGTACGTAATCTCACAGCCAACATAACGAGTGTGATTTCATTTTCTCCTTTTCTGTCAAAAAACTCAATTACAGTTGATGCACAAAGCAAACCTTTGATAAAAATCCAACGAAATGTGAAGATTTTATTAAGAATTTCTGTCTCTCCGAAATAAAGCATCTCTTTATAAGCAATGTGAATTTAGTGGGAGATTTAAATTCCTTTTGGAGCTGTAACGAGATTATTTACAAGGAGTTCAGCAGACCATGATTTTAATCTACCATTTGTTAGTAAAAATGATCTTTCAAGAACAAATAACGGTAAAAAATTAGAAACACCAATGATTTCAGTTTGTACTATCTTTAGTGTGTAAGTCAGATAACTCACATTTAATTCTTCCCGATACACCCACACATGGTAAGGCAGTGTACTCACTTTCTCCACTGTCAAGTATCCCTGATTCCTGGAGGGAACGAATGCAGGAATCCACCAACTCCAAACCTGTTGTCAGCTCGTCCTCGATATCCTTTTGTCCGTCTGCTGTGGAGGCGGAGAAAGGAACGGGAAAAATGAGGACAATGAAAAGGTGAACCTTCATTTTCTACTGTTGCAGAAGGTGAGTCACACATTAACGCCTGGTTACAAGTTAGGATATTTTGATTATGTGCTGGCGAGGACCCTGATAGGTCTGCTCTGGAGGATGCCTCAGTGGAAATAGAGTGCAGTCAATTCAGCATTAAGTGTGTGTAAGTACGTATGGAAATGTAGCCAACAGACAAGTGAGACGGTGTGTAAAGGCAGATAGAAAAAGCATGAATGAGAAAGTCAACCGAAGAGTGTGTAGTTGTGGTTAATACACACGCAAATTAACGCTGACCACCGTCATCAACACTGGCCTTGGTCTGGCAATGTTCTGGATGTGTGACTGTGTATCTCTGCAAGTGTGTGCAACTGTGTGTGTGTCTGCAATCATCTTTTAATCCATCAGGTATGAGGGTGGGTGCTCCTGCTCATACATTACTCGGATGCAGGTATAAATTCCAAATGCTGCTTGACACACAATTTTCCTAGTATGTCAATCAGACACCAGGCAGACCAGGCCTTGTTGGTGTTGGGGCAATAAATCTAATCCTCTGACTCAAGATGTGTTTCAAATGTGGCAGAGACTTCCCCTCATAGCTGACAGACCTTTTAAGCTCAGGGATTTTACCCGCAAGAGTACACATGATAGATGCTTTAAGATACGCACGACGTGATGAATATTCAATAGCTCCTCTACGTGTAATATTTGCATTCATGTTTACATGTTTACTGGTAGTCATGCACGCTCTATGCACATTAAAGACAAACAACATTGAGTGTGAATTTTACCTTGTGCGTTCCAGCGAAATTGCTCATCGGTTGAACTAAAAGAGACAGAGATGAATAATATGAAGATTAGAAACAACAGACGACAGATACAAAAGAAGCTAAATAAGAGCAGCATTTTGAAATGAAATGAATACTTTAATGAAGAGATTTATAAAATATCAGGAAAAAGTCAAATATACTGAATAGATGGTAAAATGTTGAAATGCAAACAGGGTTCAGTCACCTCTCCTAGTCTTGTTTAGAGAGCACACATTCACTTAATTATGTTTTAGCTGCTTTACAAAGCTACTGAAATGAGCTTACAAAACGCTACACCTACTACTGCACTTCATTACTCATAAAATATGTGCATTATATGAAATATATTTCCACACCAATGAATATCTTACAGAAAACTTTACAAAAAGCGTCCAGTTGCTGTAATTTGTTTTTTGATATATTGAACTGAATAATGTGACGGTGGAGGTGGCACATGGGAAGAAAATCTCTTAAATAAATAAATGCCCTTTCAGTTACTAACCAGCCATGGCCAATTACTTACAAAGCCACAACATTTGATAGTACAAAGCCATGTGAGCTCAAGTAACGCTCATTTACTCTCAGACAGTGTCATAACACACACATGCACACACATTCATATGTATGCACACAAACTAGACTTCTTGCCCCATCGCCTTGATGACTGTCAATTGATCTGTGATTGATAGGAAGTTGAAGAGAGGGAAAAAGACAAAGGGAAGCAGAGAGAAACAGACAGGCAGACGGAGAAAGTACGAGACGAGTATTGAGTCGCCTGCTGTGTGATCAATGCAGACACAGACAGACTAACGGATACATATAGACTCTTTCATTTGACTTCATCTACACCATTAGACTGGCTGTAAGGGTTAGCTTGTTTGTGTCTACATTCGTCACATTTTTGCTGTTTGGTATTCTGCAAACCCAACTTTCTAATTGAATGCCTGTCAGCGACTGCGCTTGTGTGTCGTCTAGTCATCGCACAATCTGTGCCTAAAACAATTGTGTGCCTTAATGTGTAAACAAGAGTGTTGAGGTATATGAGAATGAGAGAACGCATTTACACGTGTTTAATTTGTCTATTTGTATGGTTGGCTGAGAAGGAAAGAGTCTGCTTGAGATGAGAATTTTCTAAATAGCTTTCATATATTTATGAGAAAGAATTTGTTTAGACAGTGGCCTCATTCGACCATGTGTCATTGTTCAATTACCAAGTAAACCCTGTTACATTCCTTTCCCATTGGACAAATGTGTGAAAGGGTACAATTGGCATTCCCTCCGGGGTTAAATGAGTTTGCAGTAGTCAGTCGGCTCTAGTTCTGATAGGCAAGTCAATTAAACCTGCTGTTTTTTTTTTTTTTTCTTTTTTATTGACCTCTTCTCCAGCATAATACTAAGACATTGACCTTCACGACAATGGTGCATAGCCAGGTTCCAACATTATTTATTCCATTTTTAAAATGTGCAACATTTTTTTTGCTTCTACATATGAAAAGCTTCTAATTCAAGCAGAATTCAAGGAAAAAAATCTACTGTTCCCTCCAAAAAAAAGACATTTAGAAAAGACCAGTAGATTATTTAATGGGTGTGTATGTCTGGGGAAAAAATGGAGACGTAGTTATAATAAACACACTTGTGAACAGGTGGCTCAATTCTACATTCAGCTGACATGTCTTAAAGAAATACATATGCAATGCAAACCTCTCCATGGTAACAAAAAAAAAAGTCACGACAATGCACACAGCTACTCTCATTATACGATCATCCTCTTATTACTGATGCATTATGATCATGATATAGTGCTAACTCATGGATCCTATTTATGTTATGGGAATATATAGCACAGCTTAAAGAAGGAATTCAATAAATCATTTACTATGCAATTCTTGTATTCTCATTTTGTCCATTTCTGACTTCAGGCAGTTTGTATAAACTGTCATTTCCTGAAGGCTTTTTTGCTCAGTGTGACTCATTAGAGGTCAGATTCCATGTGGATTCAACAGATGGATGCTGTTAAATTCTGTATAAAAAGAAAAAGCTCAATTTTAGCAAACTGATGAGAATTGTTGCTTTAAAACCAAACCATTCCCATCTGTGTCCTAAACATAATTACATGAATATTGAAATGTTGAAACTGCAGGGTGGCAGGGTTAATTGTTGTTAAGTATTTATATATTCAGAACATTATCTTTCACAGGTTGGAACTATTAACTGTACGAATGGAAAATTCATAACCCAAGACAGTTTGGGATGTTTCCTATCGAGATTACAGTAGAACTATTCATGACGTGAAATTTACTTTAAACACAAATGTAATATCTAAGCAATTCCATGAGCATTTCAATAAAAACAAAGGAACACAGACACTATCTTCTCAATCAAACATGTGCAGTCAGCTACTCTTTATTAACTTTTAGCCTATATTCTAGCCTTTGACCATGTCTGCACAATTTCCGTTTATCTTTCCTTCCAGATGCAGTTTGTCTTCATTTCGTTTTATTCAAAAGCATTTATTATTCAACAGGAAATCACGGGAAAGCAGTGGTGCAGCACTAATGAGGGGACAAGCATGAATGCAGGAAAAGTCGGATCATCTACCTGAACAGAAATTTAATCATCTAATCATCAAATCACAGGAATGAGGATGAAAAGGTTCATTGGGTAAATCCACTTGAATTGAGCACCTGACTCTGGTTGTTATGGTTTTCAGAGCAGCGTAAGTGTTTTAACACTAATGAGTTTTACGTGCACAATCATTTAATCTTTTCAACTGTCCATATCCGTACTGAGACCAGCTTAGCACCGTGTGTGTGAGTGTGTGTGTGTGTGTGTGTGTGTGTGTGTGTGTGTGTGTGTGTGTGGGTGTGTGTGTGTGTGTGTGTGTGTGTGTG
>JAPTYQ010000014.1:25645838-25661081 GCA_029814465.1 Ostorhinchus cyanosoma
AGTCGCTCTATAAAAGCCGCTATTTATGGAAATTATTCTGTTCAAATGTCAACACTGCCTCTACTCTTTCCGGTGATACCGCTCCGTTATTTTACGCATCCGCAAGCTTCTGGAAAATGGAGGGAATTATGCACGTAATGCACACACGGGATGGACAGAATGCTCCGTGCACATCCGCCTGCATCTTTAACGTAGAGCCTAAATGAGCCCTAATACTGATTAATGACACTATCGTTAGTTCTGTCCACTTAGTCTAACACAGTCTGATTAATGTAACAGTTGTTTTACCAAATGCATAACTCTCAAAGAAGAACCAGTCTGGTGCAGAATTTTTTTGGGAATATTTAAAATCTGCATTCATACTGTTTGTCTATTCTTAATAAAAATTGAGAATGGCTATTACTGAAATATTGGACCGCAGTACAAAATCTAAATAAACCACAGTAATTCTAGTTCTCCATTATCTCGTAGCAAAAGAAGGAAAAAGAGCCCGTCGAACAATGCGGAAATAATGATAAAATGCGTGACTTGTTTTCATTTCAGCCAACTGTTTTTTTTGTTTGTTTTTTTTTATTACAGGGGAAATGAAAAGATTATCACATTATAAAATAATTACGATATGGCATTTACATACTACCTGTGACAGGCCTGGTAATATGGACGTTTCCATGAACAAATTAACGTGTCATTTTTCCCTTAAATGTCCTTTAAGGAAGTCTCTAAGGCACATGCTGACATGACTATTCATCTCTTGAATCTCTCTCTCTCATCTCCTTCTCCCTTTTCTTTATTCTGACCCATCTGTCTTCTCTTCTCTCTTCAACAGTCTGCACCCCCCCCCCCCCACTCATCTCTTTTTTTTCCACCATCTATCTCATTTTCCTCTCTCAGTCTTTCAAAGTCCCTGGACATCCCCATTAACAATATGAACAGGTGTATTGGATTTAAATATATTAGTGAATGGAAAGGAAATGGTTGGTTAAGCGTACTTGAACAAAAAGCTGTAAGGTGACGGTGCAAATGGAGCATTAAACCTGTCATGTCTCATTCCCTTTATTCACTTTTACTAACGCATGTTGTCCGAGTACCTGCTATCAGTTCAAGTAATTTTATTCCTGATATCCCTCTGCTCTAAACTGTGTGTGAAAAATCTAACTGCTGAAATGACTATTCTACTATGTTTGCTTTTTTTTTTTTTTGTCTCCATGGCAAAAAGCGGCATAAATATGAGTAATACTCCTGGAAAAAAATGTCAATTGCTTATTAGGTAAACTACACTGGAATACGTCTGAGGTGATATATTAAATCCAATAGGAAATATAAGAGTAAATGAGCCAATATGTTTACATGCAACATTCCATATACCATCTCAACTGCAATCACTGTGTTTTTACCATAACTGGTATGAATTTCAGTTGGCACCTTTTGAAACCAGCTTACTTTAATCCTGTTAAATGGAAGTCTTTTCTCTCCACCACTGATTACAATGTCAACACGTATACTGAAAGCGAAAAAATACATGCCTAACAGAAGGTAGACAAGCAGTCAGACATATGTGATGCTGCAAACACACACACAGGGTACATATTAAAAAGCACTGTAATATCCTGTCAAGCTTTTTAAGTCAACAAAACATCTCTGTATGGATGAATGCACACACGATTTCAGCTATTCCCGTTCAACTGACAGCAAGGCAAGACTATAATCCCACATAAATGCATACTAATAACTGCCTTCGCTGACACACACACACACACACACACACACACACACACGCACACACACACACACACATTTCCTCTGAATAATTAGAAGTGCCAAAGTCTAAAGGAGTGCCAAAACAAGTGATGCACACATACGCACTGAAGTTTTATGTAATGACTTCAGGGTAACCTCAGCACAGAGTAAAGTCCCTAAAGCACACATCACGCACAAACACTTGAGCACGGAAGAATGGGGGAGCAGAGACAATAGTGTTATTGACTGACAAAGCAATATAGAATTTATGATGTTCCTGTGACCTACAATTGCAGCACCTCCTCATAGGCCGACAATTTGGAAAATGGCAAAAAAAAAAGCAAAAAAAACAAAGAGAATCCGCATTTTATTCAAATGTGATTATAGCTGTGTGGTTATAATGTGGTCAGGAGTGGTCAGATAAACCTACTACATGCAAAATGTGGGTACTATCATGGTTATGGATGATAACGACTCAAAATAGATAGCATTTATGTTGAAATAGCCACCAGGTGTCCTATTACATAACCGCTGGGGATGTATTACCTGTCGACGCACTTTAATAGGCAAATGTTTCCTCCGTCTTACTTTGCCTCTCCTCTTCTTTCCCCTTCTTTTTTCTACACCTTGATTTTTTTTTTTTTTTTCAACCAGTCTCTTTTGTGTTTTGTCTCACTGTCAGTTTCTTTCTACCATACATATACTCTCTCTGTATTTCTCTCTCTGCCTGCCTCTCTGGCTTGGTTTGGTTGGTTCTTATCTATTCTCACCACTATCTGGTGTTGAGGGAAGATAAGCATGCATTTGCATGTTTAATGAACCAAACACCCCCGATTCCCCTCAGCTTTAGGACACACACATACACATGGGCGCACAAGTAGACATGCATACACACACATTGCTGACGTCGGCCCTGCAGGCCTCTGTCTCCCTGTCGTTCACAGAGAGTCACCAGCTGCTGACTCCTACAGGAATAAACATGGCCTATGTATCCACTGTCACATCTAATGCTGGACTGACAGGAAAAAGGGCATAATTTAGACTGCCCAAATCATTTCCCAGAAGAAAATAAAATCTGTAATATTTTGGAAGGAAAACCTGTAAAATAATCCCTTATTAATAATAACAACAATGGTAATTGTTACTATTATTGTTGTTGTTATACAAAGTACTTGTATAGTGCTTTAATAGATGAAATATCTAGAAAATATTTAATTTTTCAATGTAGAAGAGTACATGTGAGTCAAATCTGTCACTATATCGGACAAAAACATAATAAAAAAAACAATATCAATGATAAACATGAATGACTGGGGTCCCCTGTAGAGGCAAAGAAGTTGACAAACACTCGATACTAAGAGCAGCAAAATATGACAAACATGATGAATGAGCTGACCCTATTGCACACACATCTGGCCAAAAATCTTTTTAAAAAGTTTGTAGGATGTACAGAATGTGGGAATGTACACAATCTGAGCATCTCTGGTTCAGTGCGGCTCATCAAAATAATAATGACTGAACAACACTCAATCCCCAAGTCACTGCCTGATCTACACCACGGTTCTTCAGACGACTTTGATTTCCCCTTGAGTTGAGAATATAATGACATAAATACACAGTAGGCACCAGGGTTGGGCTATGTCTATTAAATGGGCATGTGATGATGTCTTAATTGAACCTCCACTCCAAGATGTAATGTTAAGGTGTGTGATTGGTGAGAAGAAAAAAGACGAAAAGACGGGGAGATCAGCTGCCCTCGAAGACAGACTGTCTACTCTATCTGTCTGCAGTATAATCACAACCAAAACTTCTGTCTTTGTGGATGTTTTGGATAGTCTGCAAATTTTATCAGGTGAGGCAATGCAATGTGTGTCCAAGAACTCAATTCGCAGAGCGGCCTGTTAAAGGAGATGGGTTAGTAAAGCTATCTATAAAAAGAGTTGTAGAGAAACACCTCAGTCAGTTAAGTGCAGAAAAAATGGACTTATGCACCACAAAGAGCACTGTTTACTCACTCACAGACTTGTAATGGACTCCTAAACACAGATTTTATCCAGCATCATCCATAAAATACATATCTTTAAATAAGTGGGTCATTAAAGGTTCACTGTGTAAATTTTGTGGTATCTAGTGTTCCGTACAGTCTAATATCTTTGGATACTGGTGGCAATAACACAATCAATTGCACAATATTTCCTGATGTTCTAATGCTATTGGACACAAGACAGTTACTGAACTTGGCTGCCAAATCAGAGCGACCCAGCACATCGACCAGCGCCGGAAAACTTACTTGAGAACGAGCAACCAAGACAATCCCACGCTCGTATCCAAGCACAGATTAGAAGGGTCATTAACAATTCTCTGATATCCTGGTAACACTCATGCATTGGCCGAAATATATGTCACGTATGAACCAGATGACCAACAGACAAGCTCCATTTTTGTTCATGACTTTTATTTATTATATGTATTAAAAGGCTGGAATTAAAGGAGACTCGGAGACTTTTCTTCAAACTGTAAGACTTCTGCATTTTTTTTTTTTTTTTTTTTACTGCAATATTCCACAACACAGTGAAGTTTCAGATTGCAAACAAAAGAATAATCCTCACTTGAGCTCCTGTGGTGTGCCTAATAGTCAAAACGCTCTACAGTGTTTGTTTTTTCCATTTGTGGTTGTTTTAGTTAACGGGGATAACTCTCCACACTCCATCACAGCAGGTGATGGTAATGCATCGTAACACATGGGGGACTCACAAAAAAGACCCTCTCTATGTAGATATACTTCAATGTTTAATTATGAGGTAATGAAAATACAATCATTCTAAATTCTGATTAATATCTGTGAAGATTATTCAACGTCTGCAATTAAATCAAATTAAATGAATCTTTAAAGCCAGCATTTATACATTTACCACCACCCCCCTTTTTCTAAGAACCCTAAGGTCAGGCTTACACAAAAACACTTCACGCATTTGAAATCCAACATCTTCTACTTCCTGTAATTGACATGTGACTGACACATTCTAAACCACATCAGTTAAACATGTCTGGAATATAAACATAACTTTGAAAGGGGTTACTGGTGACTGGGTACATGTTAACAAGACTTTAATCCTCAAGGTTGATTTCTCATTAGTCTTTTTACTTAAAACAACCTTCTTTTAGATATGCTATAAAGTTCTTTTTAAAAAAATACTGGAGGAGGCGTAGGCAGGTGTATGGGGTTGTGTATGAACACAGTGAAATGTGTCATGTGATTTAAAAAAAAAAAAAAAAAAAAAAGTCCTAAAGTGGGAAAATGGAAAAGCCAAGAAGTAGTTTAGGAGCCAAGACAGATAGATAGGGGGTGGGATGAAACAACACAGAGAGGGCCAGACAGAAAGATAGACAGTGGGGATGACAGCAGTGTGAGAGATGTCGCCACCTGCCACCATTTTTCTCCTCTCCTTTTGGAAATGCATCATCAGTCATTAGAGGGGGGGGGCATGACTCGCGGTATCATCATCATTCACACAGACGCACACATACACATATAGTACACACACAGGTCCAAACACAAGGCGTATTTTAAGGTATAATGCAGCGGCCTATAATTTTCTCTCTATGCAGCATTTTGCTGAGCTTATAAAACCGCCTGCAGCTAATGGTGTGATGGATCCCTCTATTATCACCCAATGCAGGAGACGAGAGTGGGGTGTAGTGAGATAAAGGAATGTAATTGGATAGTATTTTAGCCTTGGCAAAAACAGGAAGGTGGTCAGGGAAAGAAAGAAAGCCTAGAAAAAGCTGTAAAATGATCACTTGCATGATGAGGTCTAAAAGCTGTCCACACGTGAACGACCTGTCCTATCCACGATTTACCAACATAAAATAGAAATCCCCTCTGTGCGTCAAATGAACGTAACGCAATAACGCATTACAAAAGTACGTGAACGGGAGCAGACCGGATCTTTCATTATTATTACATGATAATATCGCAATTATTTGACTTAAACATAATTATTTTGCACGACGGTGATAATTGCCTCCGTTCATTTGTTTTAAAAGAGCTGGATAAAACAGATATAACAGATACTCACAAAGCCAGAAGCAACAGAAGTATCATTTTTATGTTTATGTTTCAATGCCCAATGCAAATAAAAGTCTCTTCTTCTTTATCAGGTGTAGTTTTTGTGTATGTATTTGTTTTGTAAGAAACTATGGAACAACTCAAAGGATGTTGAATTTGTTTTTATACATGCAGTAATTTCTACAAGAAATATAGAAGTAAGGGTGGTTGATTATCACAGGTTAAGTGCATGTATATATGCATGCACATTTAGACAGGCCTGTATATATGTATATATGTACACATGCAGATCTGTATATGTGTGTACATACACTGTTGGACATAAAGTTTTCTCTTCTTCTCATGCAATTAATTGATAATTATTGGGAAAGGGGTTGGACTAAATACATGTTTACTTACTCTCAATCCTTTTCAAGAGACTTTGTTACTTTATAGTCATATTTTCTTTATTGACTGATCCATTAGTTCACTTCATGAGTTCTCCTTCTTCCTACATGTTTGAAATATTTACTAAATTACAATCATAATGAATATTGATGAACATATACTGCACTTGTGGCACAAAAAAATTTAAGTTCAATTAAACTGTCAACTAAAATGTAATTATTGTCAACAACAAGAAAAATAAATAAAATCATTATGATGACAGTCCTAAATATGACTTTATACGTGTAAACACACATTAACACTTAGAACATTTAAAGCAATGGAGGGAACGGGACAGAACAGAAAACGACAGAACACAATAGAACAGAATGCCAAAACATCGGACACGATACAATTCAATGACAGAAAACCAAGGGATTTCTTCAAAAATGTTCCTGGCACTCGGCATGTGTCTGGGGCCTATTAGTTGCTGTGATCAACTCCAAAGTGTGTGGAGACTAAGCCCGTAACAGTGGTGTGAATGTCTGCTCCTCGGGGTAGGACAACTTTATAGTCTAGTAAGTGTGTTTACCCCTGAGAAAAGTCTTGGGCAAAGGGTTAGGAAATGTGTGGGTATGTGTGTGGCTGTATTTGTACATGTGGCACAAAGAGTAGAGCCGGTCCCTGCTGGTGTGGAACTAAATGTCATAGCTTGATTAGAATAAATAGGCCTATAAGGCTCTGGGACCGAGCACCAATACTCAGTGGGGCCGGCATGTGTGTGTGTGGTGACTCATTGCTTTTGTTTGCTCTCTCTCTCTCTCTCTCTATCTCCCTCTTCTCATCCCCTCTTCCTCTTCCTCTCTCTCTCTCACATGCAGACACGCATGCACTCCCTTACACACTCCAGCTTTACCTTTCTCTGACCTACCCGAGGGGTCTCTGGGCAGATGTGAAGTCTGAACAACACAATCAAAAAGCTGTTACTGCCGCAGGACATGAACTTTACACCCCCGCCCTTTCTCTTTCCCATTCTGTCTCACTTCAACTTTGTCTCCAAATCTTTATCTCTTCCACCTTGATACGTTATATTACAGTTTCACTTGCATAAAAAAAAAACAACTAAATATTATGTGTGTGTGGGTGTGTATGCTGTACTGGTATTGAGTGAAAACACAATATAAGCCAGTTTCTATGCTTCGACTTGACACACAGGCTGTAAACAAGCTATGTTTACATGTATTATATAAGCCATTTTATTTGTTATCAGTTAGCTAGTTAAGAATATTTTGGCCAGTGTTGGAGGACATACTCAGTACAGAATCAGATATGCAGGGTGCGATTTGTTGGGGGGGGGGTGATGGTCGTGCCCACAGCCACACAAAAGGTTGCCCCCTCACAAACACCACCACCACCACATGTTGAGCTTTATCTACAATACACAGTTTGTTCTGTTTAAAATGGATTTATTAGCACTGATACACTGTCGCTAGATGGAGTATGCACATTTCATTTACATTGTTTGTCATTTTTGATATTAATTCCTGTTCTTTTATTGAGTTACCTGGCTGTTGTGTGGCATTTCCTGCTTGGAGACAAAAGATGGGGCTGAGGGCGGAGCAGGGTTTTATACTGAAGGCCCTCCCCTGGACTGGACCAACAGCTTGTACATCGGGGGGGGGGGATTAGGGTTTCTCTGTGTTAGATTGACTTGATGTCTACTTACTTTTCCCTTGTGTGTTAACTCTGGTTTGATCCATTAGTATATATGTTGCCTGGTAGTTGTGTTGCTAGTATTTTCTCCAATAGTTATATTTTGTTGATCTCTTTTAAGGGCCCTAGAACTCAGGTTTCAGTTATCTGTTTTATAAACAATTTTTTTTCGGGTAAAATAAATCCCTTTTTGCCAGAACTTTTTTTTTTTTTGCCAGAACTTCCACGATGGGGGGTTTAACATGGCTCTCTTGGGACTTTGGTGAAGGTGGTACTATAAATAATATCTGATAATAATATTAATCATGCAGAAGAAACACCAAAAAGATATTGAGAAGGGTATTGTGATCCTTATTATATTATAATTATTATTATTATTATAATAACAACAAAGCAGCTAAATTATTCTTCAAATTGCACATAAAACTTTGATGTACCTCACTGCTTTGCTCTTTCTTCTCTGTGTCTAATGATTTTTAGTTATGATCATCACCTATCAACAGCAGGAGAAAAAATTCAAAGCCCGGGGCAAGAATCTGTCTGTTTATAAAGTAGACGTAATCCACACGATTCAACCAATGAACTTCAGAAATACGTGACAGCAGGATACGTAATGAAACAGCCTAAGGGAATTTATGGTCAACAGAGCTCATCAAAACTAGCACTGAATGATTATCACACACACACACACACACACACACACACACACACACGCACACACACGCAAAACACAGCTCTTCTTAATATCAAAAACTGCACACTGTATGTCTAAATCACATTGCAGATAAGTAAATGTAGAAAGTTCAGATACTTTGTACAATGAAAATATAGTGAAGATTACTTAGGAAAAAAATGAGAGGAACCAGGTTCGAGTGAAAGAGGAAAAGGAGAGATGTCAGAGAAAACAAGACAATGAGAACATATGAGAAAGAGGAGACAAAGTTAAAGAGACCACTGAAAAAATGAAAAATAATAAATCAATGAACCTATTCTGTGGCTGCCACGAGGTAATGAAAGCTATTTATTAGCCTCCTCTCTCCTTCCTTCTCCCCCTTTTTTCCCCGACTTTCACTTTCTCTCTCTCTTTCTCTTTCTCCTTCATTCACTTCTTCTGTATTTCTAAGTTGTTTCCTACCGCTTCCAGCACCGGTACACTCTATCTCTCATCGCTAAACACTAACAATTCCATTAAGAACAACAAAACACTAGTTTAGAGGTCACTTTTTCTTCGCTCAACTTCCCCCGTCATCTGCATTTCAACAGACAGGCTGCCTAACTCTGGCTTCTGTTACATGACCTTTCTGTTTAACAATAACTGGTGAATTAAACTGAACCTTCCAATACTACACTGTTTTCTTTGACATTACAACAATTGCACTTTGTTTCTCTCTCACTTTACATTATAACAATCACAACTGATTGCTGTGACATCCAAATTCCCAAACTATCATATCATATAAGCATTTATGCATCTAATACTAGCCACAAGGCAAGTTGCTGGTACTACATTTGCTTGTAGCCAGCAAAATACAGCAACAACATAATTAAATTTAGTCACCGAATCCATAAGCTTATGTGACATCTCATATATGTACTTCATAATCTATTGCTCCAAGCCACGATTAGCTCAGTAGCCAACTTCACATTATTTCCTCGACAGTTCACGGGTTGTGCTTTAATGCCTCAATAATGTTTCCCAGAATGCCCAGCAAGGACACTGCAAGGCAGATGGAGGCCATGGGACCTTTAATGATCTGAAACTGTCAAGGAATTGTACATTCATCTACAGTACCTCATATTTCACACTGTGTTATAAAAGCTAAAGTTTTGCAACATGTTTCTGTGTGCAACTATGGTGCATGTAGAGAAAAATAATGCAAATCCCTTTTTTACTAAAATACATTTGCTGTAACTGCAGGAGCTAAAACAAAAGGGGAAATCACATGTTCCATTTGCAACTCTTCCCTCTTGGTCCAAATTAAAAGACTGCATAGTAATACAGATAACCTGGTGCCATTTCTTATTGCCGTGGAAAAATGAAACCACTTTTCCCAGTTTTTGTGTTTGGCCACATAGTTCAGCAGTGCAGTCGTTTCAGACAAAACACACATGAGCAGCCGAAACATCTCATCACAGGGTAGATATTCTGCAGCCAGAAAGTACTTCCATAAAATGTGTTGGCTACTTTACCATGGAATCCATGATTGAAAAAGCAGACATAGTAATTTTCCAATGTCATCTTTACATTATTAAATGTTGTCCTACTTACCGGTTGCCTTGGCATTTTCATAATGGTGAAATGTAATGAATCCAAACTGAAATACATCATCCATAAATTCAGGGGTATGCTGTATGACTGTAAGCACTATAGGCTTGAGCAGCACAGCCAGTCAGCCAGAAAAGACAGCAGGAGTAAATGTTTCCCACTGGCTGCCACTTACCACTAATGTTAGAAAAATGATAAATTAGGCTCGGCATGGCGTTTGGACTGAACGTGTTTGCATGCGGGTGTATGTGTGCTACTACGTGTTTCCTCCCTGTAATGTGTTGTGTCGCATGCCAACAGTTCACAGTGTGAACAGATGTTAGTCAGTTATGCCCTGGGTTTCAGCACCACAGTCAGGCATTTTTAGGGTCCTCAGCTCTGAGGAGGAGTCCATGGAGATGCCTGAATTGCTTTATCGAGCGGAACATAACTAAGGACATGCAGACTTGGAGCGGCTGCCGAGAACACACACAGGCACGCAAACACAAACACAGCACAAGCTCCAAGAGTGTGCAATACAAACCCACTACAGAGAGGATACAAAAGCTCACACACCAGGAAGAATAACACACAGACACACAACTACAGGGCACCAGGTTGCATGAACTCTTAAATTTTCCCTTGACAGGCTTCTAACAGAGTAATGGACCCACTGCTGAGTGAATATGGGGCCTGGACCACAGGAACTGACATCTGAGAGAATGCACCAGTCATGATAGGCTTAATATAACTAAATACACGTCATAGATGATGGCATTTTTGCATGAAATGTCACCAAAGGTCATTAACTGTACATAAAAAGAACCAGTAGCCCCTGTGCTTTATTATAATACACATTCATTCAGAGCACACCACTACACTATATTTAGCAGCTACCTGTCACCAAGACCCTGATGAAGGAGAAGAAAATGAGTGGTGATGTAAGAGACCATGGGAAAGGTTATCTCTGTCTCTTCGAATATCATCACACTCTCTGATCATTCACAGTTATAACCGCAAATACTAATATCTATACTTAGGATCGGAATAAAAGCAACAAGGTCTAGTTGGCATCTGCATAAAGGATGATGCCAATCAAAATAAAGGGAAAAAAGAAGAGGCAAACTCAGGTGAACTGTCACATGTGTATGTATGAGCACTGAAAGGAAGACAAATGCACATCAGTTTTTAGTTGAGATGCACAAAAGGGATGGATGTGGACTCAGTGGCATAGTGAGCTGTCAGTTGACAAAAGCTTAGCTAAGCCAGTCCTCTATATCTGATGTGATAATCATAAGATGATGCAACTGTGAGACAGCAGAGTTGACAGCAGACAGAATATTGCTGGCACACACAGCCCTGTATGTGTGCACACAAACATGCAGATGTATGGTTATTTATTTATTTCATTTCCCAGTAATGATATCAGTATATCTTTTTCAGTAATGACCTGGCCAACAAAGCAAAGACAAATATTACAGAAGCATTTACATACAACCACATGAAAGAATACTAAACGACAATATAACACAATGTGTCATAGAGATATCAGCTTTCAGCGTGTCAATAAAACTGGAATACATTAAAGATCCTCACAGAAGTAAGTCATAACTGCACAAGTAGAGATAAAATGATAGTAGAGTGAAGTGACTGGCCTACGAATGTTTGAGGAAGAACATTTAACTAGGTCTGTAACTGCAGTGTGGATGAGTGTATCAAGATATAGTCTGAATTCTTTGATTTCTTAGCTGCTTCATTTGGAAATATTGACTATCTGTCCAAACACATAGGAATAATATATGTGAAATATGTTTTGGGTGGATTTTTCTCTAATGGCTTGACAGGAGGCTAATAAGCCAAACAAATCATAAAGTCATGGGGAGAAGAGTTTGAAAGATGAGCTGTAATTATCTCAAAACCACAAAATAAATTAAAATATATAACTGCACGGAAGGCTGGTTCTAACTGAAAATGGTGTTTGGAAATAGATTTACTTCTAAGTGGTATCAACTTCAGTTAATGCCACTATGTTTTTACTCATACAATGTATCATGCGTCATTCAGCATATCATTTTTTTATGTTAAAATATGATTTATTTTAATATACAAAATAACAGAACACACGAATAAATAAATTATTTGTCATGCTTTCATTTTTGGAAGAATATACTATAGCCAAGAATATTTTATTTTATATCAAACTGAGGTTTTGATTAAACTACAGCATTAACTGAACAGGAACAAACTAAGGTTACAGTATGCACTTGTGTCACTTTCATTTTGATGCCGCTGTTTAGGTTTTCTTCAAAATTACTATCCACTTACTAACAAATAAGGGAACTTCGTCACAAACTGGAAGTCTAAATTGTACCCAAAAAAAGTCATCTGAAACTCAGCTGGAGCAAACAGAATGGAATAGAAAAAGTTCAAAAGTATGTTTTTCCCCACTGTGCTCTGTTTCCCAGACCCCCTTAGGGCTGTGTACTTGTGCAATAAGTTGCCTGAGGGAATCAGAGGGATGCTGAATTTATATGAAACTGACTCTTTGACATGACAGCAAAAATTCATGCCAATGCAAAAATATACACTTACACACAAATGCAAGTATACACAGAAACAAAAAAAAAGAAAGAAATCCTATAAAGTGTAAATAATTCAACCTAACTTTCCACCAAACTTTACTTTTACCCAGAGTATTTACTCACTGGGAGGCAAAGCTTGTATGAGACAACATGACGGGCTGCTGGTGTCGAAATGGGAGGTGCAACTATTGAGCTCAAGGCTTGAGCTGTTGATATTAAATTCAGAATTAGCATGCTAGTCAGATACAACCTCTCTCCTCACCCTTCCCTCTGTCATCTTTACTCCCTCTTTCAGTTAAGAGAGTCTTTTCCCTCATCTCAAAATCATTTTGGCAACAGAAAGGTCATGCCCATAACTGAGGTACATAATGAAGTATGGTTGAAGTTTGCTTTGGGGCTAAATTGTAATTAATGCTGTAATGTGAGGGAAATGGCTCAAAAACACAATTCTAAGGTTTGGAGACCATTTTGCAAAGATAACTTCAAAAGACATTTTTGGGTAACCATAAATATGTGTGGGTGAAGGTGTGTGTTCTCACACCACCACAAATGGTGCCAAGACTTTTGCTGATGTGTCTGTAATATTAAGCCTTCAGCAAGTGTCATACAGTGTGTGTGTGTGTGTGTGTGAGCGTGTGCACATTACTGAAGCGTGTTATTCTCACATCCCACCAGCTCTGTGTTATTTTACCCCATGTAACACTAACTGTGTCCACTTGTGTGTGTATGTGTGTTTATCTGTCTGTGTGTTGTGTCAATCTGTCCAGTTGATAAATGCACCTCACAGCAGGGGTAACAGACTTCTTCTTCCATAACACCACCCCAAGGATATGTGGAAAAACCAAGTGTGGCAGTTCAGTGGTCAAGGTGATGTACATATATAATCCTGAATTCATCATAAGTGTTAAAGGCCCAAAACTTCCACACATCAAATCAAATCTTTTTTTTTTTTTGTATCCTGATCAAATTTGCCTCAAGGGGCTCAACTATCTGTACAGAACATGCAGACATGATTTGTGTGCTCTACCACACTGTCTCTATTCAGGCAAAGCTTTTTAACGTGCATTTTTTATGTGATTTGATCACAAGTGAACAACTCTAAGCACATCCGTTCACACCTGGTGTCTCCACATGCAATCTGAATTATCACTCGTGATCAGATCTCACTTCCCCGCTCTATATGCAAATAAGCAGGCTCAAATAGTCTAAAACAATACACCAGCTTTCATTTCCTACAGACTCTGTGGATGCAACACAAGCTGTCAAGTTTAGCAGACTGGCTTTGTAATGTTATTTTGAAGATACGGTACATCACAAATGAGTAAACAGTGAATGATGCATGAAAGAAAATGGGAAAAAAAAAAACTACAGGCATTATTTAACAGGGATTTTTTTTTTTCTTAGTCGTTTCTCATTGTGTGAGCTGATAATGTGAATCAATCAGTGTATTTGAAATTAATAAACATTACAACTTTGACCATTCAATTAGGATTTTACTGGTTCTCATGCATGACTAGTAATTAATGTTCAAGTGTAAGTGGATGTTCAAGTTGAACCAGATAATGCCTACTTTATTCTATTTCCTCACTTGAAAAAAAAAAAAGGTGGTGTTGACACTTGGCACATTATTGTGGTGTGGTCACATCACATTTGTCACAACATCTATGAAAAACTTCCACCCCTTCCAGTGTGAACCCACAGGATTTTAATTAAGGAAAAAGAGCAGTGAATGATTTTCTGATGCTCTTTGACACAATAAAAAACATAATCTGGGCCAATAGATAAATCCACAACTGGTTCCTCTGTGCCATTATTTGTTGAAGAAAATGAAGCTAAAAAGGAGAAGCAGTGTGTAAAAATTAAGCACAGTCTTACCACTTCCATAGGTCTTAGGAGGGTAAGTAGGAGCCAGGTGCTGCTAAGCAAATGCCCGTGATTAATTTATCATCAGCACCTCTACAAAAGCAGACTTTTTGCAGCTTGCTAGTCTGGGGCATTTAGGTGTGTGTTAAAACGATGCCAAAGCGGAGACACATCAGCAACGAGCTCAGAGAAGCAATTGTTCTAACACGTCAATCAGGAAAGGGCTCTGAGGTCGTTTCCAACAATATGAAGTCTGTTATTCTACGGTGAGAAACATCATTCCCAAGCGGAAGGCATTCAAGTCAGCTGCCAAGTATCTCAGGGGTGGACGTCACCATAAATTCACCACAAGGTCAGACTATGCAACGCTCAATGCCTGAGAGCTACATTTCAAACTCTACAAGCTTGAGTTAGCACGTCAAGTGTTAAAGTTCATGGCATGAGTACTTGTTTAGAACGCTTGCCAGAGGAAAAGTCTCTAAAAAGAACATGCACGGCTTAAGTTTGGAAAGTTGTGTCGGAACAAAAAACAGGTGCAATGTCAGTGGATTTGGACGAGTAAGAGATGTTTGGTCATGATGCAAAGAATATTTAGTGAAATCAAACACAACATATCAGCACAGACGCCTTAAACTAACTGTCAAACCAGTGTTGGAGGTGATGAGTTG
>JAPTYQ010000014.1:25669722-25680906 GCA_029814465.1 Ostorhinchus cyanosoma
GTCCTCACAGCATCAGTTAAAGTTAAAGAACCTGTTGAAGCTGAAACATGTCAATCATTGCAGTAATTATACAATGGAAGTGAACTATTTGCTTAGTTAAATCCAAGTGGTGGCCTTAATGTTGTTTAAGTTGATAAATTACCATCTAAATTAAACACAACAGTCTGAGGTGAGAAGCTGCCATTTGTACTTATTCAAAAATACTTTATTAAATAAGAGGCCTACCATATTTTTCACTACTTTTATTTTGTTGATTTCTATTAATAAATATCATACTTTGTTTCAATACTGTGACATTTTTCTCAAACTCTGACTTTGTTCTTGTAACATTAGCATGTTTTTCCTCCCTATTCTGATTCCTTTTATCCTCAGTCTGGATAAAACTCCTTCACAGTAGTACTCCTCTACATCACAGTTTAGTTTTTTTGTTGTGTTTTTTTTTTTTTACCCTGCAGTTAAATCAAACAACCAATGCTGCTGTAAACAAAAACTGCCACAGAAGTCACTAATTACCACACTTAAGAAATCTTAAGACATGATCAGTAACTTAGTACCCGTCTATTATCTTCATCAATGTCTGTAACCTTTAAAAGAGAAAGAGCAAACGCACATCTGTCAGCTTGACAACATCCGACTCAGTCAAGAATTACTCACTCGCTAACGTCTGAAAATAGTTAAGGGCAATAAATTCAACTTGACACAAACATTCAATGGAAATTACACAGTTTGTAATAGCAATGTTAGAGAATACAAAAAAAAAGCACTACACAGCTCCATGCATTTGTAAAGCCCTAGTGCTATGAAACTTTAAGATTATACTTTTAGAGAACTCTGAAAACGTCCTCAAAATAATATCTAAAAGTCACACGTGGAAAATCATACTTCTGAGTTGTTTTGTAGGTTCATGTGTTTGTTACCTTGACACATCTGTAGAAGGTCAAATGAACAATCACTGAAGCAGACAGTGGATCCTTTTTGTTTCTCTATTTATCACAACAGACAAGGTGTAGAGTCCACTGTGTGGTGCATGTGTCCGCCTCCCTTTCCAAACTAATATGAGAAGGAAAAAACGCAGCCACAGTCGTCCACAAAGGTCTCTATGGCAACTGTGGAAACCCTTCCACCCCCATCATTATAAATGAGGTCCTGACTCCTCCCACACACAGTCCCTGCCCTCTTACATACCTGCCTCTTGGACTGCTCCCACAGAGGTGTCCGCAAATGCAACCTTCCCTGACAAAAGAAAAGGTGTGGGGGCTGGGTGTGTGTTTTTGGACTGAAATAATATATGCCAAGCCTAAATATAGTGAGCGCAGTGTGAATGCTGACACTAATTCACAGCAGCAATCAACACTACCAACAGTTACATCATAGAGTGGGCTGCAGAATTTTCCCTTACATTCTATTATTTTCCATAAGAACTTTAAAGGATGATTTTCTTGGATGCATCAACAGTGACAATTTCCCAGATATATAAATATATATATATACAGCATATTTGGAATGTGCATCTCAGTTGGGGATTTTAGTACAGTTTGTGCCGAACAGCCAGCTCTGTTCATTTTACACAAACCATCTAGCTGATAGCTTGTGAAGCTGCCAGAAAGAAAAGCCAACATTTCTGCACAGAAGGAGGAATATACCTATTTGTGAAGTTGGTAGAAGGAATCACAAGTCTACTGTTGATGGAGAACACGGAGAGAATCCTGTCTTAATCAGATGACGTGGCTGAAATATTCATGTAATATTAACTAAAGCACACTGTGTTCTTCACAATAGGAGCAAAAAAAAAAGGAAAATTGCGCATATAAAAATGGCTACATATTTTATTTATTTAATTTTACAAATCTTGAATAAACTTGACCGAAAATGTAACTGGAACAGATTTTCACACATGCTATTAAAATTTCACAATTCTATAGGCAGGAATTTCATAAATGTATGCACTTTTCCTGAACATTCTTGAGCAAAGCACTTAAGGCGTAATAGCCCTAAAGGCGCTACTATGGAACGGTTGACATCTGCCCCCCCCCCGGAAGACTAAAAGAAATTCTCAGATTCTTCATTCCAAATAAAAACATAGCTGACAAAAAAGAAAGAAGAAGAAAACCCATAAAACTAAATAAAAAGCTATGGTCATTTAGTGGAAATTGCTATTGAAGGTTTTTCATTATGTGACATTGTACATCAGTGAATGGATTGAGATGGGAGGTAATTGTTTCTCCAAGGCAGGAAATGATGTACATAATGACAAATTGGTGGGGACATTAAGTGTAGATAGTCCAGGTCTAGCCTGAAAATCTGCCTGTTGCCGTTTTTTTTTTACTTGTAATTTAGTTAAGAGAAGTCTGAAGTTTATATCTTAATGAAAAGAATTTATTCCCATTACATTTGCAGGAATTGTCCAAATCATAGGCCCGACACAAATATGAAGCTAATACAATGGGGCAGAATAAAGGATAACAGAGTTGTGGCCCATATCAGAGCTTTAAATGGGATTAATAGCAGTCATGGCCACTATTTAGTATAACAATGAACAGCAGTATAATACTTTATCTGTTTAAGCTAAATTGTCGCTTTTGCCACCATAAAGACACTGTGTGCTGTCCGTGTGTGACTGTCTGTGTGTGTCTAGAGATAAGGCCCAATCATTATAAAGTGGCCTATGGGCAGCTATTAACAGTGCTGTTTTTGGATGAGAGACAAAAGGCTATCAAACGGAGCTATGACCTTCTAGTTGAGAAGCAACCCTGTCGCTCGCCTGCTTGCTGTTTCATTCTTTCTCTACCTTCTCTGCAATCAGCGAAGATAAGTGAAAAAACGTGAGATGAGATGAGTGGCATGAAGGAGCGTGGAAAGGGGTGCATGAATGAGAAATGGTAAAAAGGTCACTCTCCTCTCCCCCGTCACTCCCGTGCATATTAAACATCCCCCACACACGAGCAATCACCCTTGTTTCTCCTTTCTAAACTTACAGCGGTAGACTAGCTAAGGTTCATATTTAGCTGAGATTCATTTTTGCCCCTTCCTTCCTCCCTCCCTTCTTTCTGCTTGTCTTGTCTGTTGCTTTAATGAGTGTGAAAAGTCATCCAGGGAGGGAGGAAGGGAGCAAGAACTGGAGGACAGGAAAGGGAGGAAGCCTGAAACGTCTGGTCGGTGAATGTCACATGAGATGATGGCCCAGGGAGTGATACCTGATCCACTCTCCCTGCATGTGCATGGGTGTACAAGAAAAGAGAGGACAAGAAAAGGAGAAAGAGAAGAAAGGAAAACAGATTACCAAATGGCCTGATCATGTTAATGACTTTTTTCTCAAAACAATGTGGGTATTGTATGTCTGTGAGTCTGGATAGTAGAGTTTAATGTTACATGCGACTGGATGTTTGTTTCTGTGTTGCTAATGTTGTACACTTCATGCAAGCATTTTAATTTTGTCAAATAATTCAGTTAGAGTTTAGCTTGAAGGATAACTCCTGTTTATTGCAACCTCCATTTTATTTCTTGTAGATTTGGCAATCGCTCTATTACTGTTTATAATGATAACATAGTATTTTCTAAAGCAGCCTAACAGCTGAGACCAGGAAAAGCTCGAACAGAGGAAAAAAGATCAATTAGATGATTAAGTAGGTTGTTAACACGCCAACAGTTCACCATTGAGCTCAATGAATTGATTAGTTGCACCTATTAAATTAGGCTTTTTTTTTTTTTTAAAGGTGCAAAAAGCCAAAATTCTGTTATTTCAGCTTCATAAATTTTAATTATTTCTGATTTCTTTCCTGCTTTGAGACACTAAACCATATCTCTATGTGTTGTGGGCCCAACCATCACATTTTTGGCTGGTGTAAAGTTATTAAAACTCATATAACAAATCTTATTACTAACTGTTGCAATTCCACTCGGGAAAAGAGACGAAATGAGGCTCCCACAGTCCATATTTTAGACTGTAGTGACTCCAGTCCCCTTGGGGGCAGTAATGTACCTCTAAGCTGGTTTGAGGACCGCCAATAAATATGGAATAATGGTAAGAAGAATGACAGGCAAAGCAGTGAGATAGGGCTGGCTATGTGACACTAATACAGTCATGTAATTAGATTAGCCTTCACTTTTTCCTTCAGTGTTTACATGATGTCTACATTTTTCGTCTTCTTTGTTTCATCAGCCTCAGATCCTCCGTGTTACCATATTGGTGCAGTTTTCATCTCTCATGTCTCCTCTGATGTCATCCCAAAAAGCACATGAACTTTCTAGTAAGCAAACGCAGCACACCGTACACGTCTTCCTCCGCCCTCTTCTGAAATGTGATCTTTCTTTATGTTACTGGGTTTAGTTCAATAGTGCATCTGTTGTGTTTTGTCAGATACTAGTGTCTCTGTTAGTCTGTTTTAGCTCAAAATAATACCATACAAGTGGTCCCAGGCACAACAAACCCCGCCCAGTGCAATCATTCAACCTGATTTGCCCTATCTCTTATTATTGTGAAAACACATTTTTGGTGACCTTGACCTTTGACCTACATTCACCAAAATTTAATGGGATCTATTCTGGACTATCTCACATCTTTCCTGAAAATTTCATGGAAATTGGTCCAGTAGTTTTTGTATAAAGTTGCTGATAACAAACAAACAGAGAAACAAAAAAAACGAACCAAAAACAATACCCTTGCCTCCCCTTCAGGGGGCGGGGTAATAATATCTAATACTATGTTCATCATGTTGTCATGTTGCTTATTTTAAATTGTATTTAGCACGTTGACATGAGGTTACTGATGAACACTTTCATTTAAGTTTTGCAAAAAAAAAAATTGATAAATGTCGGTTCAGCTGGTTTGAATAAATTAAGGAAAATTAAGCTTTTACACCAGACTGCACTGGCCAAACTGGAAATCAATCCAAAATACTCTACAAAGAAAACATTTGTGAAGGTCATTTGGACTTTTCTCACCATTTTTTAACTACAATTTAACAAATATACTGAGAATGAAATAACTAGAATATCCAAACCACTTTATTTAGAGATCAGAGTTTAAATGGGAAGATCACTATCATCATTAATTGTCTTGAATATCTTTTGATGTAGAGGTGACACAGTGGATTTGATCCCAGCACTGACCAGTAGGACCTTTCTGTGTGGAATTTGCATGTTCTCCTCCCACTGGTCATTTTTTTAAAGGAAAATTGTGCTCTCTGTTCTGGTTAATTGGTCAACTTAGGTGTGAGTGTGAGAGCGAATGGTTGTTTGTCTGTGTATGTATGAACTGCTGACACGTCCAGGATTTACCCACACATTCACACATTGGTAACTGGGATACACTCCAGCATCCCAGCGACGATCTCAAAGATTAAGCAGTTCGGAAAATGAATGAATGGATCCTGAATATGGATGACTACTAACTATGATGAATAGTTACAAGAGATCTTGGAAAATCATTTATGAGTCTGAATAACCTGTGGCTTTGTTTAAACCTGTTAGTAAAGAATGTAGTTAAAAATTCTCATAGGAATAAAAACAACAGCAAGTGTGTGTTTGTGTTGGTGCATCGGTGCATTTCCACTGATTGTGTATCATTGTTCTTGTGTGTGCATCTGTGTGTAGGTGTATATGCAGGTGCTGCAGCCATCTGGCGAATGCTGGTGATAGACAAAGAAATATTACACAGCTTGTTCTTGCTTCATTCTGCATCAACTTTGTTCATTAACACCTATCTTTTCCCACAGCACATGATTCATTATTGCTGTACACAAGGGATACTAGTTCTTCTTTCTTCAATGATGACTGGTTTTTCAATAGAAGCCCATTTCTAACTAAGTTTAATTGACATTAGCGCCATTACCTGAGGAGTGTACCTTAATGTGATTGTGGGTACGGCAGTAATGAAACGGACAGCTCGTCAGTACAGATAATCACAATAACGACTGAAATTAACTCATATACGTAACAAACAGGCTACACCGGAAGAACAGTACAATTACTTGTGCTAGTTTTAATACCACGACTAGTATTACTTCTACAGATACCAATTATAAGTATGAGAAAAAATAAAAGCACAACTCTTCTCAAGACAAAGATTGCAGATCCTTGTTTCCTTAGAAAATATCCACCATGTAGAACAATTCCACTTTGCTATAAAGACACGAAAAGAAACATACATACATATATATATGGAATGCCCATCAAATATAGCAGATTTTAAAATGTTCAGGGTCATTTTGTGCAGACGATGTGTACATGAAACACTTCTGAAATGACCATCATCAAGGAAGATTTCAGGTACAGACTGACAGACAGACAGACCTGATTGTAAAACTTTCACAAGGGTGTGGGTAAAAAAAAAAAAAAAATGAAGAGATCCATCATTATTTCTAATCCTGAATCCCACTGAAGAGGAAGATCGATGAGCTGCATGTACATTGCTCCTTGGGTAGAAAAAAGAACCCAAAAGCAAAGTGAAAGAGGAGAAAACCACTTCAAAACTGTGACTGAAAATCATGGTAATTCTTCCAAATATTGATTTCTGAACTCTTCCCAAGTTCTGGGTATGATTAAATATGGATGTTTTCTTTGCATTGTTTGAGGTTTGAAAACAGTGCTTTTTTTTTGTTATTTTGACTTTTTTTCTGCATATAAACTGTATAAATATCAGTATTTCTATTTGGAAATTTGGAGAATGGTTGAGATGGAATGTTCATATTATAACTCCTTTAAATAGTCAAAGGTCTCCTATTTTTCTCTAGTGGTCTCTAACTAAAGTGGGTGGAATCAACGATAGAAAACATTATGATTCCAACATCAGTAAGCATTATTGCTAAGGTTAAAGGTTATCTCAATTTTTTCACCCCCATAGGGAAATTTAATCTCTGAATTGTACCCACCCTTATGCATCCAGCATTACCATTAGTCATTAGCATTAGCATTTAGCACATTGGGAGGACTGAGCTGCCACTGAAGGCACCTGTGAACCTACTCCAGATCTTCATCAGTACTGTTGTCCAGGGCACTGACAAGAGAATTAAGCCTTGTATACATGTTTGTGATGGAGGAGGATAATCTGAAGGATCTGGAGGAAATCCAAGCAGACAGAGAGAACAGGCTAACAAACACAGTCAGATCCTGGTCCAACCTTCTACCTGTGAGGTCCACCCATACCCTGCTCCACCACCACACCACTCTGTTTATTTACTGTCATTCTGCATTTCCTCGTGGCTCTGTTTTCAGGCAATAAATTGACTTCATATATAAAATCAAGTGATTGACAATTTGGTGGCTTCCAAACATGGATCAAATCCTATTCTCGACCACTTAAACTCAACATAGATTCTTGAATTTAAGGAAGACGATGAACACACCATCTTTTTACTGTATTGTTTGACAGTCAAGTTCATTGGCAAAGAGAGCAAATGTCTCATAGAGACAGCAAAGGGTGAAGCAAGACTGAATGATAGTCAGACAGAAGCACCAAGGCTGTTCTCCTGGAATTGTATGGACGTCATACTTTATGGGTGAAGAAACTCAAGGCAGCATAAAATAAGCAGCATAAATAAACAAGTGGCGCCAGGCAAAACAAACCCCACCCCTCACATGTATTGTAGCTTATTTTGGCATCGATCCAGCTGATCATCTTGTCTATGTATGCGTTGATGTCAGTGTATCAACTGCCTCTATATATATATATATGTGCCGAGTTTGAAGTAAATTGAAAGAACATTGATATATTTATAGACATTTGAAATTTTGACCATTATAAGAAAATGGGAGAAGAAAAAATATTTTAAAAATTCATAAAAATGTGAACCTTGACCTACTTTTCCCAAAATGTAATCAGATCTATTCTGGATTGTTGGCAATCTATACACCCAATTTGGTATGAATTTAACCAATAGCTTTACTGCTAGAGTGTTAACAAGCAAAGAAACTAAGAAACTAAAAAAAACAAACCAAAACTAATACCCCTTTCCTCCCCTTTGGGCGGCGGGGTAATAAAGTGTTTGTCAGTGTCACATAAAACGCATATAATTCAAAAGTATGACTTCAACACAGGCCAAATATGCTAAGATGATCATTGTTCTTTAATGGAAGGAGTTGATCATATGCAAATATTAATATTGCAAGTAAAAACCTGTCAATTCTGTTTTGGAGTGTGAACATAATTGAACCAATTTGTACTGTCTGAAATGTAATTCATGTGATTAAAAGTGTGTTTTGACAAGCTGGCAGCTGTAAAAGTAAAAATAAAAATACTTTTAAAGTTAAGAGCTTAATACTATGTCATTTTTCATTTTTTTGTGATATCTAGACATGTACAATGCAGCACAAGGATACTGCGATTTGTCAACAATTATTTCGATTTTTTTTTTGTTTTTTTTAGAATGAAAAATCAGTTGCAATTAGTACTAATCAAGATCAGTCTTCCTCTGCTGTCCCTAAAACATCAACACCAGCAATTCTTTGTACCATTAATTACAGAGACAGTGGTGGCTGATGTTGTTGATATTACACTTTATAAAGTGTGTAGTTTAATCAAGAAAAACAACATTATTTAATTCATGAAAAATTGAGATTCAGTTTTAGTCATATCACCCAGCTGTGATTCTGAGTAGCCTGTATTAAAGCTGCAGAAGTTAAAATCAGTGGGACAAAATGACAGAATTTGAAAATACATACCTTGAATTTCCTCTCCATTGAAATCCAAAAGGCTGTATCAATACGTAATATATGGTGGAGTTTCACAGACTATTGGAAAGAAAAGCGTTTTTGTTCAAGGACGAGAACAGCAAAACAAAGAGCTTGAGGAAGAAGGAACTCTTAAAGGAATTGGACATTACAGCTGTCAATCACATGTTTACCCAGCCTACTTGTCTCAAAACACCTGTGATTGGCCAAAGCCAAACCACAGAGGTTGGTAGAACTCTTGTTTCCTTCTCAGACCCCTGGAGCTACAAAACGTTGAAATGTAATCATAGAATTTTTTGCGTACTGATGCCAAAAACTCTCAAGCACTGCAGCTTTAAATCTCAGCACAACTTGTTAAGAAAAACACAAAATCATTATTCACTTTAAATTAAGCTTTTTAAGATGGTGATGATTCATTCATTCCCAAAGGAAGACTTCTTACCTTTGCTCAAGACTTCCTAATCACCTCACATGTTCAATTCTAAGTTTGGAGTATTTTTAGTTGCACTCCAACTTTCAGTGCAGGTCCTGGGAGTGAATCAGAGCTGTTTGATAAATATGAGCGCAAGATTAAAATATCTCTGGTCCAGGCAAAGAGAATTTCAGGAAAACAGCTTCAAAGACAGCGGAATCAAAGAGCCACAGCGCGAAACAGTTCAAAAATAAGCTATTCATGAGGCTGGGCCCAGGGTAATGGTTTGTCACTAGATGAAAAACACAGAAAATCTTTGCCATACTGTTATAAACTGAACCTCCCAACCCTGATCAAGTTACTGGTGCAAAATTAGTGATAACCAAAGAAAACAGCTGTAACGGTTTAAACTGTCCAGTGCCCTTTTAAAAAACAGAACAGACATAAGATGTATGACTACCAGCAGCTGGCCCATAACAGTTTTATATGCATTATAAATATTCAACACACAAACACAGCAATACTTTGACAGATCTCCCTTGTTAAATTATTTAAGCGCTCTGTGGGATAAATGAAATCATCTCTCTCTTAGCCTCCAATACGACTCTCTCCCTCACGCCGTCATTCCGCAGCAGCACAATCTCCTTGTTTTGAGATTGAACGCTGCGAGTAGGAGGCACTCATTAGAAGGAATAAAGTGACTCGGATGGTAAACAAATGAAGTGGAGCACCATCTTGGTTAATACTTGGTAGAATGCGGTACCACACAGAAGCAAGTTGGCGAAACTTCGAGTGACGCTTTCCTGAAAAATGACCCGAGCGTTCGCGATTGCTAATGTTATTTCGTCCCTATTCTCCTGTATGTCTACGGGTGTTAGTCTTTGTACATCGAATCCAATATGCACAAACCCTTTAGTGAAGTGCGACAGTGATTAACTCCTTTGTGATGAGCTGTCTTGAGTAACACATTGTCTATTTTTCTCATGTGGACCACAAACTAATTATTAATTCTCTCCTTTCCTGCAAATAGTGTGTAAAAGTTCTTCTGGTATTTAACTTGTGATGAATTGCCTAATTAGGCTGCATTATATAAAGCAAGCTATTCACTGCATGGTTCCTAACTACAAATACACACATCCTTTTTTCTTTCTCTCTCTCCCTTGCTTTCAGTTTAATAGCCAATTCAATAATACCCACACAGCCCATATACGGACATGAACAAATATAATATTGTAGTCCCTTGATAAAACATTGAACTCCATGCAGAAACTTTTCACTTGGCTTACAGATACAGTATGTAATGCTGCATATTTAGTGTAAAATCTACCCATTTTAACACACAAATAGTCTCTTTTTTTTTTTTTTTTTTTTTTACACTTAAACCCAGCCAGTCTTTAATAAGGAGGCCGCTTTCTACTGGTGGCAGGATTGATGGTGAGATAATACACATCGACTAAAAAGATAGGAAGAAACCAATTTGCTCATTACTGTGACATTTATTGAGACCACATTTATAGGTTGGCTGAATAAATGTCAGCGGTGAAAAAGGAATCAACCATGTTTCTTTTACTGACTTGATACTGTCTCGTGGAGGACGCAGCACACTTAGCCAATAAATCTGAATCCATGTGTTGATTTATTAAGCAAGTGGGTGTTGCAGGCATTTATTTTCACCTCAGCCTCAATTAGTTCAGCTCTACTGTTTGGTAATGACATCAACCATGCCCTTGGTCTCTGGATCTCTTTATATATTAAAAAGTGCTTTGCAAACACTTCTTAATCCAGCGCCTCTTTGACATTTGATGAGACCTGCACAAAATAAAGCTTTACTCATAATGTGGTAATTGCACTGACCTTTTGTCCAATTAGAAAGATTTCCTTTTTTAGAATTGTGCAAATAAAGTGAAACTCCTACACATTTAAAAAAATATGTTCCAAATGTCTATAGAACAATAGCATTTAAGTAGCACATAGGAAAATAAAAGGCTACAGCACTTGACACTTTTGTCACATAATTATTCATTTCCAGTGTCCCTTCAGGCTAATTTCAATGGCAGTGGCCAATATTTAGTTGCTGGGTTTTGATACAAGCTCATTCATGAATT
>JAPTYQ010000014.1:25705543-25721287 GCA_029814465.1 Ostorhinchus cyanosoma
CGCACTCACATCTCTCCTTATCTGAACTATTCTATTCTATTCTATTCTATTCTATTCTATTCTATTCTATTCTATTCTATTCTATTCTATTCTATTCTTTAGATATCATAGACGTATACCATCTGACATCAACATATAAGATGTCACACCACCAATGTGAAAAAAGCTATTTCATTCATATTTCATTATTTTGTTGTACTAAAAGGTTATTTTATGATTTGTATGAATCAACTGACATATTTTTAATTCATAAAATTAACATTTCTTAGTTTCCATAACTGCGAAAACAAAATAAAGTCATAATAGCATTACTTATCAGCCATTGTCATTTCAAGTAAATAACTTTACCCTCATTCTGATTCTTACTCCACCCACAGCATGATTCTAAAAATGACTGCTAAGTGTCTTATCAGTGTCTGAATGTGCAGGTGTGGATGTGAGACAGTAGTTCAGGTACATCTGTATCAGAGAGAATCCCGCAATACTTATGCAAAACTATGAGCCTCAAAAAAGGGTTATTTGTGTTTTTGGAGTGGTTTTGCCACCTAATGAAAGCCTGCTTAAAAATCAATATCCATTTACTATACTATATTTAGAATAATTTTGCTGCTTTTCTAGCCATCACACAGCCTCTTAAAACTCCCACAAATTCCCTTCAACAAAAGCACTTGTGCAGCCTGTGCTCTTGTGTCACTGTGGGTTTGAATCATTTGTTTCAGATACAAACCAAGAAACATAAGTGACTGATGGCTGCATTTTTACTAATGTCAGGACAAAGATTTTTGTTTTGGTGAAGTTGAGCTATTTTCAACAACAAAATGCAGATATTTACATATTTGTCCATTCTAAAGTGCATTTTATATATATATATACTATTACTATAAATATCAGCCCAGATGCTTTCATCTTTCTAAATTTCTATTTCTGTTCAAACTGTTGTAATAATAAAAAAAAACCTTTACAACCATGCTTGTTCTAGAGATAGACTAGAACAAAAAAAGTAGTGAGGGTCAAGTAAAGATGAAAATAACGAGGAGAATACCACAGGCAGAATTACAGGGGCAAAAGTGAGGTCATGCAATGGAATGATAGTTGAGAATGGTGTGGAAAAGCAGTGAGGACGTAGTGAAGAGTCCTGACACGGAGCTCAGGTGTTGCCGTGCCGTTCTCACATCCCCAGTGGAAAAACACCTCAGCTCATGTCACGATAAAATGAATTGTTGTCGAGTTAGTCACACACCTCACAGTTTACTCCCGAGCATTTTCTTGAATCTGATGTGTGTATGTATGTCTATATGTCTGCGTGTTCTTATGGTCAAACAATGTGCTTGCCATTGATTGTTCTACTTCCTCAGTGTGCAGTAATTGGCTGTTTCAATGAGCAAATGTCAGTGGAAATTCTAGGTTGTAGTTAATTATCATTGACTGATCTGTGACAGACCTCCAATTACTGTCGTTTCATCAGCAATACACACCGTCACACTAGAAAACTCCTTTATTCAGCATGAATTGCAAAACAGCAACAAAATGATAGAAAATACTTGATATGTCGGCCCACCTGTTAACCAGATCTATTTGACCTGGAAGCCAGCTGCAGGATGATGCTTCCAAAGTTTTAACAGCTTGTTGAAAATCAGCAGTTGCACCATTGAAAGCTAATTAACATACCCAGAAACACAAGTCCTAAGACAAGTTGTATACATAACACAGCTGTGGGGGACACTTGTTGAAGCCTACTTACAGGAGGATACGTTACCAACATGTTGAACGTATTGGAAACTCCAAGACATGGTAGTGTGTCCACACACACACACACACACACACACACACACACACGCATGCACGCGCACACACACACACTACCAAAAATGTGATCTGAAAAAGAACCTTTATTAATTGTCAGCATATATTTAATATGCAGACATACAACACACACTGAATTGAATTTAAACCCATTACTATCTGAACATGCACCTAAACCCTGCAGACTAGGAGCAGTATCAGGCACCCAGGGTAAATGGAAGGTTAAATGCCTTGCTCAAGGGCACATCAGCCAACAATTTCTCTGCCAGTCTGGGGAATTGAACTGACACCATTTGGTCACAACCTGTTTCTCCAACCTTCCAGGCTATGATGTGGTGATGCACAATGCACCTGCTCTCCAGTAACAGTGTAATATGCCATGCTTGTGTGCTCATGTGACACTTGTGTCGGTTTTCTGCTGACATCGGCTAACTCCATCTCAAAGCTAATGGGAGCTGGTGTTGCTGTAGGAAAGCAGAGAAGAGGCATTGAGCCACTCAGTGCATAAGGATTTTCAGTCTACATAGAGATCAGTGTACAGACTGTTATTGTGGATGTATGCTGCAAGACAGTTGAGGAGTGTGATAATTTTACATTAAACGCATAGTATGTAACATTTCTCACTTTTCAGATTTCACAGAGAAGCGTCTCGAAATACAGCGAAATACGAAAAATATATATCACTTTATGACTGTTTTCACAGTGATTTTGCTTTAAATCACACGTAAGCATGCCCACACCATGCATTACAGGGCTCTTGAGATAGATATTGCACTTGAACATCTCTCTCCTGTGGCTTTATCAAACTACATAAGCAACATATGGAAATGAATTGCAATTAATTTTCAACATTTTAACATATTGCTATCATTGTTGATGTACTTGAATTCCTACAGCACCTTACAATGTGTTCAAACCAGTGGAACAGTCACTTAGAGCAAATAAAATTTTATAAAGGCAACAAATATTCCAAAAGTTAAAGTACTAAATAATTTTAAACGTGTGACCTTACTGTGGCCTTCTTCAGGTAAAACATAGAGCTAGGTAATTATGTGTTTGTCACTCCAGGCAGATTGTTGTTTTTTTTAATCTTTTCTGTTGAAAGCAGGTCTTTAGATTGTAAAGGCTGCCAACTCCTGCTTCATGAGAATGTTATGGAGGGAAAGACAACTAAAGCACATGCCCCAGGACCCCAGGAAGATTAGCTTGTCACCTCGGTGGCAGCTAATGGGGATCCTTTTAAACATTAAACATTAAATATGCCTCACCTCCTCTGTTCCCTTCTATTTTCCTAAACTGTGAGTCTAGCAGAATGAACACGTCTGAGATTATACTTTAGATTGTACCCAGAGTTTTGTATCTCAGACAGAACTGCAGTCCGCTCTAAGAATAGTGAAGCATGAAGTAAGAAAAGGGGATTTGTTTTTTAGGTTGTTGTGCCCACCTATGCAACTAATGCATAGTGTCTAAACACACCATATACAAAATAAATGCTTCAAACATAGAAAAACAAGAAAAATACAGGAGGTAAATGCACCACTAGAAGTGATTGTTTAAGGGGATTATTATTATTTTATAAGGCTATACATTTTTTACATACTTTCTCTTCTTTGTTCACACATTGTTCACAATCCATTAGGATTAACCATGATAAAAAAAAAGTTACATTGCACATTGACAATATCATCATTGTGATTTGAGTGTCACTAATTCCATATAATCACCATGCCTACAGCTGTAACATAAAATTTAAGTCTTTTGCAAACATATAGTTGCACGATTGACACTGCAATTGTGACTCAATTAATTGTGGCATTCTACTATGTTGATGTATGGTGTGTTGTAGTCATGCTTCTTTTTTTGAGCACTGTTAGTTTCAGTACATTAGTAGCTACACTTTTGCTCATTGAGTTCAGGACAGTATTGTATCTGTGGGTTTAAAAAAAAGTACATTTTGTTTTTTTTATCAGTAAAAACAATAGGTCAGACAGTCTCACATTTAATGAAAAGGGTATGGTTCAGTCCGGGATAGCTGCATTGTCTCTACACTGTGACCCTTCCCTGCCTTCTCTACAATGATAGCTAGAGCCTTGTGTCTTAATGTCTATAAAATGACAGGAAGATATTCCCTTCCCTCTCTCTCTCTCTTTATCAGTGTCCCCTGACAGTCTAGCTCGCTCTGTCTCTTTTTGCCTTGTCTCCTTTCCTGTGTGGTTTCCAGACCCACAACTGTTGGCTCCATTGCTATGCTTCAAGTGATCTGCACGCTGAGTTTTAAATGTTTAATGTCTCGTTGACAGACCAGGTCCCTAGTCATCCATCCAGGAGGGCCAGAGCAGGATAGTGCAGGGTGAATGTCTCGCCTTTTCCAGGCAGATTACAGATGCAGAGAGACCCTGATCAAGAGCTCCAAAAGGTGAGGGAATAAATCTCCCCTGACAGGAAGGTTGTGTTAGCCTTTGCACCTCATATCGCAACAGAGGTGATGGAGCAAAGTTGGCCTAAGCTAGGCCACCTGTGGAAAGAGTGGAAAAGGGAGACAGGGAAGGTAAAATGACAGAAACACACTGTGGTGGGTACAGAGAGCTGGGGAGGAAAAAGACAGAGAGAGTGTGATGAACGGTAACAAAAGAATCCAAGAAAAGATAACAGGTTTTGACAGATGAAAAGAAAATAGAAACATTGACGTGTGTGGGAAAAAAAAGACAGGGATGAAAAAGAAAAGTGGTGGAAAGTGGTTGAGGAGGCAGAACCTGAAAAGGTCATGGGAAGTCTTAGGTGCTGATTCTGCATTGCATGGGACAAAATTGAGAAAATGAAGAAGAAGAAGCTGGAATGAGGTTAAGGGGGGAAAGTAACTAAACTGACAGATGAAAGACAAGATACTGGCAGCCCACTCAGGCAGAATTCTACCACAGAGACATATGACAGATGGAAAGCAGCCAGTTGAGGGACAAGAGAGAGGGAGGTAGACAATAGAGATAGATAAAAGTAGAGAGGCTACTGAAAGAATACAGATAAATATTATATGGTGTCTAGAGAAGATTAAAATGCATTGGGGTAAAGGAGAGGATGAATCAAACTGGGGAGAAGAAAGTAAGGAATGCAGGGAAGAATATAAGAAAGAAATGAGAGAAGAAATTAAGAAAATGTGAAGTGCACAAGATGAGGGAAATAAGGAAGGAAGAAGATGTAAAATTAAATAAGAGAGACAGAAAAGTAGATTTTTCACATCTTAACTGACATTTACATTTAGGCCAGAACTGGGAAGAGCTGCTACCCTGGGCATATCCCACTGACAATATGACATTTCCAGAGGAAAGTGATGGGAAAGAAGAGGAAAAAATAGAAAATGAGGTTTCACCCCTAACCACCACTAAAATATTCAACAACCAGTCAAGAAAAGTTCAAAGGCAAGTCCAACATAGCATAGCTTGTCAAATTCATTTGATCAGTCACATAAAAGAGAAGTCAGGAAATAAGATGCACCTTCGGAAACCCCCCCACCTTGCAAGTCTATTACACTTGTTTTTCAATATACAGTAATACATAAGAATCAGAGTAACTTGATTTGCCACAGCCACACTGGTATCAAAAGACAGAAATAGGCTTCAATTGCCCTGCCTGCTACTGCAATCAGAAGACAATACGTTTATGTATGAGTTTAAAAAAACACCGTAAACTATAAAACAATAGAGATGTCCAACACCCAGTTTTCTATGGTAGTTAATGGAAAAATGATATCAAATCATATTAATCAAATTTCATTTTCTTGTCCGCCTCTGAGCTCCTGGCAATGATGGATTTAAGCACAAAATAATGATGGGCACATTTAGCAGAGGCAATTTCTATGGCAACCACAAATTACTTCACCGTAAACAACAACAACAGCAGCAGCGAAGAACACAAGCAAGCTCATTAGGGATGGTTAGATGCACATCTCCAGCTCCTGCAAAGCACTGTGGGTAAGGGAATGGGGGTTGGGGTGGGGTGGGGTAGGGTAGGGTAGTATGATGCATTTGCAACGCCGAAACCTCATTTATTCCATACGGACAGAATGCAATGGGAGAATGAAACACAGGAATGAATGATGGGTGGAGGTGCAGTGGAGCAATAAGGGAAGAAAGGAAGAAAGAGTGAGAAAACAACAGGAAAGACCGAGACAAAAGAAGAGAGAACGAGAGATTGAGTGATCTGCCTTATTTCCGAGACAACTCCAATGACAGAGCCATTCTTCATTAGCCAGTCTCTTTAGAGTGTATATGTCAACCCTGGCGGCCAGACAACTGCAGAGGAGTGTGATCATAATTTATCTATTTAGAATACAGAGGGGAGAAGGCTACAGTGTCGTGCAAAGCTATTAGCTGAGCTTTCCTGCTGTGGTGTGCAGTGAAGTGCAGTGACAAATTACACTGAATGCAACTATGGAGATAACTGAAGTCAAAAATAAACTTTGTAGAACAGAGTATGGAGATGTAATGTTGCATGCTGTAGACACACACCTATATATCATTATAACAGAGTCATTATTCTATGTAATTTTCTTACGCTTGAGCTCACGTATATAAGATCTAGTCATGCACAGTTTTGCAAGCATCTTCAAAAACCACCTGCACTGACAGCTGTCGTGATAGTGACTATAAATAATCAAACAAATAACTGAAATTAATGATTTGCCTTTTTCTGTTCATTTCAAGTCACCTATATGGTAAAATAAATAGTTGATGAATAAAAAGAGCAGTTTACCTGCACAATTAACTTAAATATACAAAGTCTAGTTTTGAAATATACAGAGATGAGTGATAATGGGTGTCATTAAGTGACTATTTTTGGTCATTTTCACATATATTACAAGACAGCAACAGTTACTATGTTTTTCTAATGTTCTAAAATACATGTTCCGTTCCCTTTAAATGTGTTTTTCTTGCATTTTTTATAGACACTTCCTGTATTTTTTTTTTTTTTGCCACTAGCGGGTAAGGAACCAAATATGGTAACTTCACTGTCCTTGATTTTCTAAATAACAATAAAAAGTTTTGAATAATTTCCTAAAAGTACTAGAGTCTTGTTATGTCCTCCAATAACACACTATGGTTTAAATTTTAAATTTCTGAGTATTTCTACGTATGAGTGCCCTATAAAGGGTTAAAAGAGGACTAGTGGAATCTCAAAGGGATGTAGAAATAGTGAGAGAAATGCAACATATCTGTACATTTCTTCCATCTGTTTTTCTACAGGTGAATGGAGATGATAATTACAATTATGCAAATTAACTACAGTTAGATGAAATAATTATGATAAGATGATTACGCAGTAATTGTACCTTAGTGAACTACTCCCATTCTGACATATTTTAATATAATAAGGTGTGAACTGCAATATTTATAGTGTAATTCTGTAATCTAATTCAGTATTCTGGTCTGCATTTTACCCATCATGGGCCTGTCAAGTTAGGAATTACTTGGAAATGGAAATGCTATTTTTAGTTCTTGTTATGCATTAAGTGACTAAATTACACATAGGAATTTCAATATATTAGAATACAGTGAGTATGACTGAATGTGACAAATGCATAAATAAGTCATCAACTTCAAACTTTGACTCAAGTGGAGATAGGTAGAGGCTATGCAAGTTCTTTTGGGAACTAAAGTTTAATTCCAAGCCAGATCATCATTCCAAATTAGCTTTTAGTCCCTCAACATATTGGACCAATTGAAAGAATTTAGAGGAGAAAATATTTGTGAAAATATCTTGCAATAAGCATTCTTTTTTGGGCTTTCCTGACATTTATTTCAGAGATGTCCTTGGCCCAAGTCATTTGACCCTCCAAGCGTCCCCGCTCGAGCTGTTAGACGTCTTTTTTTTTTTCCCACTGATCCCAGGTGTGAGTGTAGTTTTGTCCCAAATTAAAGCCTGGGCACTCTGAAGGACACAGCCTGCAAACAGGGGATAAAACTAACAACAAGGCTGAACCTTCACAATCAAAACTAACAGCATTAAACAGTATCCCAGCCTTCTGCCTCCAACCCACTTGTCATCTCTAGTTTTAAGCTTCATGTTAAAAACATTATGCTTCAATGTCCAACAAGGTGAAACACAAAATTCATAAGATCCAACCCCTAAACTTGTAAAAAGCAACCATATAGTGACACTCTATATAGCACATGCACAATCAGCATAAATAATCTGGGTAAATAAAGTTAGAAAATGCCAGTGAACTGAAAAATACTTGGGCATTTTCTGAGCTCTTTGCCACTCTGGTTCTTTAATGGCTCTTTCCATCACAGAGTAATCTTTCCATTTTCTCATTTTCAGATCGATAGGGACTCAGGGAGAATGAAAGGCCTATTTCCTCTCAAATAGGGATAAAGCTTAACCACACAGGACTGTCTCATGTTTTCTAATCATGTCAGTCCTACTACAGGACCAGATGAAGTGGCGGCGGGGGTAAGGAACGAGTCAGTCTTTGAGTTGTAGTACACAGACTGAAGTTAAAGTGATTCCAGTCTGCTAGGAAACGAGAAGCTGTGGATGTTTAAGGGATATAAATAACACTACATCATTAGCATGGTGCAATTTTAAAGGGATGCGAAAGAGAGTCGACAGCGAGAATAGCTTCAGTAAAGCAGTAACTGCAAGTACAGACAGTGAAAGTACTGTGGAGTACTGTATGGGAAAGGTACACTTCAAACACCCACTCAGACGCATATGCTGTGTGTGGTTTTGTGTAATGCAGGACAATTGAGTAGCTGAAAGACTTAACAAGAATGTTTCTCCCCTTCATTCTTCCAGCAGAAACATGTCCCCCGGTGTCTGACCCCAGTGCTTAGCTTTGCCTGTAAACAAAGGGCCCTGACAGACATGTTCAATTAATCGATGCTTTTCTCACATATCACAATGCAGTTTTCCGAGACTCATTCATAGCTCCAGGGTACTAGCTTATACTCCAACATTACCACGGTGCACTGCTGTACTGCTGCAGACCTTCTAAGCCCTAGGGAGCATCTCACAGTATACACAGGCAGCGTAATAACATAGGTTTAATGAATATTGACATGGAGAGGTTGACTTCACGCTCATGTTAAATTGTTGCCTATAGTGTTATCTAAAGTTATGTAGCACAGAACGGGCTTTAAAAGTTTTATTTGTTGTCTAATGGGAGTACCTATCTAACAGAACACCAATACACAAGGAGCGCCAATGTAGGCCATCTGCAAAACATTGCCATTTGCACTGACGCTACAACGTTACCTGTAGGTGTTCTAGTTCAATATATTATTAGCATTCAAGTTTCACATTAGCCCTTTGGCTATTGCAATATTAACATTCAAGATATGGCTAACAAGATCATCAGCATGCAGGCAAATGCAAGCCTGAGTTAGATTTGAGGCTCAGGTAGCATTAGCATGCAAAGGATAGTGAAACTTTGTGGTGGAGATGGAGGAGGGTCTGGGCTAAGTGATTAGCAAAAGGAGCTCCTGCTTCACATGCAGGATCAGCACTGGGTTCTGTTGCAGCGTTAAAGGCTAATGAAACAGAGCCAGGGTGAGAGAGAAGGACTAAGCTAGGGGGAGAGTCACTATGATCCTTACACAGAAGCCATGATCACACACTAACGATAAGGGTCTCACTGTCATGTGCAAGCCCACTTCTCTGTTTTTGTTTCATGCAGGTATGGGCATATGGGCGCACAGTTTCATTCAATTATGTAAAAGTAATCACAGATTCACATACACGACCACACACGTTTCACAGGCTTGTGGTGTTTTGGCAGTAACCAGCCTGTTTACGAGTGGATATCCCAAGGTCCCTGTGATTAAAACAGCTCCAAAACACTCCTGACACTCCATTACCCAGCATGCCCCGGGTGAAGTAGGATTGTACATATTGATTTCACGCCTCATTAGACTTCCTGTCTAACAATGTCATTGTTCTTCCTGGTTCTACAGAATTCTGCATCGTTCAGAAATGACCAGGTATAACTCTGGGAGGGGACGGTGGACACATAACAAATGAACACATTAATATTTAGTCTGGGTGTGATGAAACTTTAAGGGGAAACCTTGGCAGCTTTGTGGACTTTCAAACCAGTTTTTATTTGTTGGCAATTACTAAAGAACTTCTGTGGGTCATAAAGTGCCACAGGACAGAACCAACATATCCTCTCAACTAAACAGCAGAACAGGTTGATTGGCTGTAACTCCTAAGAACACCATTTGAGTGTTCATAGATTTGCTGGTCTCAAAGAGGGATTATCACCCCTTATAGGCAGCTGAAAGACAGGCTAGGATTTTTTTTTCTTTTAAATTGTATGATGACTGCTATCTCAACAGCAAACACATGGACACAGTGTTAAAATAACACTCACTTTTGGTTTAAAATGGGACATGAAGAAAGCTTTGTGTCCCACCAAGATGTCTGCCTTAATTTAACATGGAAACCTTTAAAACAAAATTGACAGTACTGGGTGTTTTAGCACTGAAATAATCAAACAACATGATTTTAGGGGGGTTGGATTGGGCACCATAGAAAACATCACATTTTCATTTTGTCATAATAAATTTCAACACTATTTAGATTTTCCTCCAACGTGTGCATGTGCTGAATAAAATCTTGGCTACAGCTGCTACAGAAAAGACTAAATATAGTGACTAGTACAGACACTTATTGAATTGGACTTTATATCAGGTGTGTGAATTGTCTTGGAGGCAAAAACACGCTCTACAACATTCCTTTTTTGTTTTACACTGCCAATTCTGAGCACACCTTCTTCATTAGCTTTGATGAAAAAGTTTTTACTTGGTTGTTGTTTTCCATGAGAAAGTTTTTCGTCTTTTTTGGGGAGCCTCCCAGCAGTTTTAGTGAGTTTGTGTTAGATCATTTATCCCTGCCACAAAGAGTGTACAAACAGCATTGTACTGTGATTCCACTTTCACTGATTGACCTTCAAACTGTAATTGGCAAGTCTGGTTTGGTAGTTGTCTCAGAATGCTGCGTATTGGATGGCTGCCAGTGAAACTCAGCTCTCTCTTTTCAATCTCCCTTCTCTTTTCTAACAAACAACACATTCTCCAAAACTCCACATTATCTACCTGTGCTCTCCCTCTCCCTCTTCTATTTCCACATTTTCTGACTTTGTCTCCTCGCCCTTTTTCCTTCTCACTCATACACACTTTGTATGATACCCACGTCCTACCTCATCTCTCCCACACATTCTCTGTCCTCCTGCTCTCGTCCATTGGCCCATAGCACTTGCAGTCACATGTGGCCTGCCAGCTCCCAGTTATCCCGATGTTGACACTACAGTGGGTCCTGGCTGGATGATGACGCCTAAATGGAACATTGTGGCAGCACAACTGGCAAACACAAACTCATGCACGTTAACATGCAATCAACCACACACAGCTAAAGTGCCAAAGACCACATCAGCCTTTGGGCCAAATAATAATTCTTCCGTACTTGCAAGGCAGACCAATGCTGCTGATCACCACCCTTTTTCAGCCTCAGACACCCTCTACTGCAGATGCTCTTTTAGTTAGAAAATGGCAAGGGGATACTGTTTACCATGATATACCTCCCACACAATCTTACATGAAATCATTACAGTTCACCTTGGCAGCTTTCAGCTTAATCTAAGAGCTACAGTCATCACCAAGAACGAGCGTCTTACATTAAAACTGCAGCTGGCATTTGTGAGTGAATCATATGTCCTGAAGGCAGCAGAAAGACACTCCATGCCTGGACGGCAAGCGCATTATTGCTCTCTACTGAACGAGCGGATAAAAATGCAACTCCTAGAAAACTGCTTCACTGCAGTAAGACAGGTTTGACTACACAGTGTAATCAGATATCTGGGTTTGTGTGTGCTATTGTGCATGTGTGTGTCCAAGCTTTTCCTGCTGACGCTGTTTACTGGCAGGGGAGGGCGGTTTCTTCCCTACCTAACAGACAACATCCAGCGTACTTCTTCACAGGACACACAAAGAGAGTTGAGAGAGGGCACATAAACCCATATAGTGCGAGCATGAATACATAATATACAGGCAATACAGTATGTAGTACAAGTGACACAGCTGGACACACATTCAACACACAGCCAGTCAGAAAGTACTGTATGCCTGGCGGCTAAATGATCTGTTCCCATACTGGCACAGTGAAAGAGACAAATGTTGAAGGACACCAAGGACACAGAGAGTAAAAGAGCTCAACCCAATTTTCAGCCTGAAAACCACTGGCAGAGGGGCTGGCAGATCTGTTCAAAGCACAAAACGCTTTCAACCAGTACATACACACCCTGAATGCGCTGTCAAACTTCTAACTGTAAAGTTGTATGACAGTGTCATTTCAAAGTTGAACTGCCATAGCAGAAAAAGTATTATGCAGGTCAAATGCAAAGTGCTGTAAGTACAACCTTACCCAGTGCTGTTATAACTGTGAGAAACTACAATTTGCAGTTGGTTGTAAACCTCAAGGGTACATACATTTACAATGGCATTATTAACTATAAAATAAGATTTGTTCCTGTTTGTGACATGATTGAATTTCAAGCATTACAACATTTTTCACCAGCTGCAATGTTCGATACTCACGAGCATGCGTGAAGATTAATTTCTTCTCCATAATTATGACCCCGACACAGAGTTAATTTACTACAGCTGCAAAACACAGCAGTCAATCTCAGCGATAGACAGTGTCGGTGAAAGGGACAGAATCAAAGAAACAGAAAGGTTTGACACTTAAATGACTCATACTGACAAATCCAAAAACGCTCAAGTTGCAAACTAAAATCAAAAAAAGTATAAGCTGCAAACATGAGACACATACAGTCTACGAAGGAACTTTAGAAGCAACTTTTAAAAGTGCTAGGAGTATCAAAATGTTGAGTATATGCTCAGTCAATAACTAGAGCAATATTCAAGCTTAGAGAGAGCGTTTTATCAAAAGGAAAGTTTCCAACTCACTCGAAAGGCCAATGAAGTGCACTCAAACTCTAGCAAAGAAAAGGAGTCTGGAGAATAACGGGCAGTCTAGAGGATAGAATACATTACCCTCTCTACTATGCAGAAGACCTTGCTACTTTCATACACAACTGAAAGCCTCCATCAATTGTGAACCCCTGATAGCACGAGTGGTTTATGGATAGTTGAACACAATGCGCGTTTATTAACAAGATGGCAAAGAGAACGACCCTGATGGCTGCCAAAAAGACTTTACCAACAAGACTGAAACAAATAAGATAAGATAATGACAATAATGTTGATACTGTAAAAAGCATCAACTGTAGACTGTAAAAGTATAATCATGCAATTTATAATACGTACGGTATCAAAAGCCTCTGTGAAAATTTGGAGTATTCGGAGTGTTGATCACAGAATGCAAATTATACTATCATGACTACAATGATGATCATTAAAGTCCATTTCTGAAAGCGCTACCTTATTACAGTCCCACACCATCTCCTGTAAATGCATACTAACACATTTTCTCCCACACAATGTCTTGCACAAAAGGTTTACAAAAAAGAATATGTATAATAAAAACACTAAACACATTTAAATAGTGCTTGCATGAATTAATATATGTGGGAGTCTATAATTTTAACCTAGGCAAAGATGCATAATACATTATGAGAAGCACTAAAAATGTAATCAGTAATAAAAAAAAAAAGCAAAAAAAAAAACAGTCAGAGCTGCTTCAGAAATAAGAATTCAACGCTAATAAAAAACTATTAGAATCATACACCTAACCTGAATCTGATTTAATTTTAAGTGAAATTTTGCATCCAGACATAAAAAGCTGTGATCGTATTGCTGGTGGCCACTTAAATTTGCATCTCAAATACATAGAGCATCACCTTTCTTTAGCCAAAATATTTTTTCTCATGAAAGACTTGCTTGCTGCTGGGTGTTTAGAGCTGCAAACACAACAGCTTCAATTAAACTTATTAGAGGTGGAATCACTAAAGCACAATGCCAGTCAGAGACGAAGCAAAACAAGGAAATTAGCATTTAGTGAGAAACCCAGTTAAACTGCCAGGGTTTATTCCAGGAACAGAGCAGGACATTAACACTAGCTAAATGGATATATGCAGAAAATTGACAGATTGTAGAGCAAATCAGCACCAGTTAAATTGGTCTCTCCGGAGTTTTCCCAAGGCAAGTTGAGACATGATGCAACAGAGTGCAAAGCATCTTGAGCAATTCAAATGGCTCTAACTGAGGTAGTACAGGAGCAGTTAAATATGAAAAATTAAACCACAGAGACAGTCCGTTGACATTCGTCTGAGAGTGTGGAGATTTTGAAGTTGTTTCCAGCTGAGCTCATTGTATTTTTATCTGTGCTGGAAATCCACAGGTAACCCAAAGAAAACATTCCTTAAAAATGAAACCTATGGGCTTATTCAGGAAATGTCTTAAAATGCAAATACATGCACAATATGGCAGTTAAATCAATAGAATTATAATAATATGCTATAGCAATAGAATGCAATACATCCTCCTCAAGTGACATTTGAGGCATAATGTGCCAATTCTTAGTGTATGTCTAGACTGATAACTTGAATAAAAAAGTTTTCTAGGGACTTTTTGTGCTTTGAGGAAGAAACATAGCATGCCTAAAGCAAACCTGAGCTGATGGGGGATAGCAGTGGTGATAAAATATGTGTAGAACATAAAGAATTGGCTGTCCTAAGTTTTGAAAAAGGAAAAAACATTTTTTTTAACCTCTTACTTTGAATTCAGCGTCTAGCTTTTTTTATACATTCACCATGTATCCTCTTCATCCTGAGGACTTTCTGCCCTACATAAACAGAAAGTGCAGTGGTAGGTAAACCCATTTAAAAGGTGATGAGGAATCACATACAGTCTGGTCAGCTATAGCTTTTATTCCTCTCCACTGAAACTGCATCAATTCAATGCTAAACTAAGTCTGAGAGCATCTCAGACTTGATTTCTTGAGCCTCCAGGTCTCACAGTGGTTAGAGATCATTTTTATAATAGGATATAAGAATATAAACATATCACAAGACAACTCAGATCACAGAGAACTGATGGAAAAACATAATACAGGTCTACAAGCACAGGTCTCCAGTTCATCTTCTCAAAGTATGGAAGACTTAGCACATTTTATCTCTGGAGCACATACGTTCCCCCAAAAAAATGTCAGCCAGTGTAGCACAACCAGTCAACATGATGACACACATAACTCTGTGATCAAGGCAGAATTAAGAAAGCTATGCCATTGTAGATTATATTTAATGCCTGTAACAATACCACCAACGGGGAGCATGTTTCTTCTTATGTCAATGCAAGAAACCAACAATGAGAAAAACCATCGATGTTTTTGAAAGTCTGGCTGGATGTTGCCAATTATACAGCAACACACACACAGTGAGCCTGTCAGTTCAGCAAACCATCAACCTCAGCTTCACTTATACTGTAATAATGTAAAAAGCTTCATATTGCCTCTGTAATGCCCTCCACTACCCCTACCATCCATGTGTATATTTTATCCACATGCTTAGTGTTCATTTCTAGGGATATCTAAAATGGCCATCATATAAAAGTGAACACATTGTTAAAAACAGGTGTATCAGCAGCCCAACCCCAGCTGTGACTGCACCAACATGTCTTACTCCTACAGTTTAATGATTTATATTAAGGCGACTACAAGGAGCATTTTGTCCCCTAATGCAGGGGTTCCCAAAGTAGGGTACACATACCCCCAGGGGGTACTTGGAAGAAGCCCAGGGGGTACTTGAAATTTTTTGGGAAAAATAAATTTTAAGAGTCGTCATATACAGAATACAAAATAAATAATGAGAATTAATTCTGAAATATAAAACACAATAAATACTTTCATATTGTAGTTTTATTGTCAATCATCTTGTTTAAGCTTTGGTAACATTTTAAGAACATTTCTATTTTATATTATTCAAAATGA
>JAPTYQ010000014.1:25722351-25739592 GCA_029814465.1 Ostorhinchus cyanosoma
TTTATTGTCAATCATCTTGTTTAAGCTTTGGTAACATTTTAAGAACATTTCTATTTTATATTATTCAAAATGAGTTTATTTGAGTAGCTATGTAATATTTTTTGTTGATGAAAGGTTCATTTATCAATTAATGACCAATCTATTTAAATATGTTATCAATGAAAAGAAAGCACCATTCAGTTTATATTTTGCACAAAAAATTTACATCAAAAATGTGTTTAGTTTTTTTTTATATATTACAGTTAAATATGTGTTGTTTGTTTACAAAGTTTTGAAAATATAGACAGACACCTTTGGCACATTTTACCTAATTTTTTTCAATCAAAAATGCTGAAGTAAGAGTTGGGGGTACTTGGCTAAATAAGTATATTTCAGGGGGTATTCCACTGTAAAAAGTTTGAGAACCCCCCTCATACTGAGTCTGACCGCATAAACACACACTGTATGTCCCCATAACATAAGCAATACTTTCTCCCAAGTAATCACATACTAACACACACCAACAGTCACAAGCAGACAGATGGTGTGTACCGAACACAATGAAAGCATGTTCACATTCTCACATGTGCCCTCTATGAAAGGAACACTGTAGAGAAAGAAGGGTATATCAGGCAAAATGATTTGTCCCAAAGGGAGGGAGCTTGTGAGGTTATGAACAATCTGATCATATGTGGGGACACGCCTGGACAGTGTAGACTGCAGGCTAATTCCAGTTAACCTTTTATCACACACGTGCACATGCAGACTGCACAGTAGATCACACATCGGTGCTGTTTTCTGCTGGTTCTCTTGTAGCAGTGTTGCATTACTATGGTGTGCACCTGTAAGGCTCTATGGATCTGACTAAATCAGATATGCTTCAGTGATTTAGTAATGTGAGAGCACTGAGACATTTTGTGATGTGAAAAAAAAATACATTCCAGCAGTCCCTGCAGGCTTTTCCGTTCTCAGTACCGCTATGTGGAGCTGATTAGGCTTATTGTAACATAAAACGCATATTACTCAAAAACCTGAATGCTAAGACACTCCTGCTGCCTTCTGATGACTGAACATGGAATTAATTTTGAATTTTCTAAATATTTTTTTCCTCAGGGGAGGGGTGTTAAAGATGTCGCAGTGCAGAAGAAACAACTTCAACAATGGCTACATCTCTGTGATGAATTCCCTTTTGTGTGTTTGCTCTCTCAGCAGGAGGAGGGGGCTGCAGGTTCAAATCTGGTCCAATGCATGGATCTGAACCTTATATGCTTCAGTGATTCCCTAATGTAAGAGTTCTGAGAGGTTTCCAGTGGGAAGAAACACACTCAATGAATGGTATTCGAACACAAAAACTCTTAAATTGCTATCAGCACTTGTCCTTCACTCTGTAAGGATAAATGTAATATTTTGTTGCATCAAATTTACAACATTTTGAAAGACAATGTAGAGAGACAAAAGGAAAAAATCTATGGTGTATTATGTTTGCAGATGAGCTAAATCCAAATGAAACAACATTTCATTACACAGAGGAATAAGACCAAGGCTAAACACAAATCACCAAATGTAATTAGTGTGAACTTCGGGTTTTTGCAAAGGACTAGGGACGAGGCGCATGGTTATGAGTGAGGTTTTAGATTCACTGATTTCAGTGTGAAAGCTTCGACAACACAAAACTCATACATATACTACTCTACCTGAGGCTATTGTGTGTAATGCATCACTCCCACTTAGACAATACACCCTCAAATCCACAGGAGATTCAAGCATCAGTCATTCTCATTTTCCTCCTTTTTATTTTATCCGACTCCACTTTTCATTCAAGCATTTCTCTCCACAACTTAAAACAGATAATGTTAATATTTAATGTGATAACAACTGACATGGTCCTGCACCTGCTGGAGATCTCTTTCTGCTCCTTTCACTCCCACATCTAAATCCCCCTCCACTTCTATGACCTGACCTCCCCTTCCCCCATTCCTTTGAAAACCTGAAAGCCTCAGTCTGTTGTACTGAAAAGCAGCTACCTTGCAACACTCCACATTGAGTAATTGCCTTGATTTTAATGACTTTTTCAATTATGTCTACTTGGCTACAGCTCGCGCCCTGTAATCTCCATCATTTCCATCCATTACACACTCACACTCCCTTGGCACCAATCAATCTTTGGCTTCTTTTAAACACTTTAAAGCAGTGGCGTGCCTGTGCCCCTCAATCGCACTGACTTCAAGGACTGTGATGGACAAGTGCTGCTAGCTTACCAGTCTGGAAATACACAAAATAACAGGTGTGGCACATGTAAAAAGCATGCACATTGTACATGGAGGAGCCCTTACCTGCTCCTTGACAGAGGCAAGGATGGAAGAGGTCGTCTCTGTCTCAGATCTGTCGCCATTGGAGGCTGGCATCACTGGGGGAACCATGGCCCCCTTCTCCTGCTCAGCTGGCTGCTCTGGCACCGGCATTGCTAAAATTACCACAAATGCAAAGGAGAAAACATGCTGTTAGGCTACTTACAATTAACAGTTTTGTTAGAGTTAAAATGATCATATAAATGAAAACCAGGGAGGAACCCTTCAGTCAGAAAGAGCGTCATATACACCGTTGTAGGTACTTTGAACCATTAAAGTATTACTTCATAATAAATCTATCTTAGTTTTTGTGGGTTAATCACAGTAGACACTTTGACAGGATTTACTACCTTCTACTGGCCTGCAACATGTTCATATGTGCATAAAATCGGGCTTCCCAATGTGATCTGGGCAATGTAATTAAATCTTACACATATAAAAAATATTGTTAAATTGATATTGAGTAAAATTACATCATAATAAAGATCATTTATACATCAGTTTTCCCTTAGTTCTACAGGACTTCTAGGTGCTATCTGGTTAAAATTATTTCATACATATAATTTTGCCATATATTCCAATTCTTTTCATGTTTGTTTTTAACCAATATCTCCACTGAATTTGTGAAAGACACCACATAACACTGGTCTACAAAAAAAGACAGAAGTGCTGTTAAGCTGATGTTTTCAATCTATATGCTAAAGGGCTATTATACATATATATTGGTTTATATACATTTATAAAACAGATTTATAAATCATCCACTGTAAAGAACCTGTACAGTGAATATATTGTAATTTGCAGACAGTGTTTAGAAATAGATCTGGTGACTCTGAAACAAAACATTCTTTTTGAGTAAAACCTTTTCTCTCATTAAATCTCAGAATTTCACATTTTCACGTAAGATTGTATATCGGAAACTAAAGCCAACCAACATTTATGACTTCATATTTCTTTATTAGTGACTCAGGCTTGATAAAGTTTCATTACTTTTATTCTGAGGGCATTTTATGTAGACTCGTGTAACAATTATTATACTAACTACCAAAATCCAAACCTTAAGGCTGGGGAAAGCAGCATTTTGGTTAGTTTTGATGTTCTATAAATATATATTAGAGTTATTTTGCATTTATTTCAGCTTGTAATAGCAATAGCAGAGAAAAACGTGTATATGCAGATTTTTCTTTTAAGATTAGGATCCTCGTGGGCTCAGAATAACAATAGTCATCAGAATCAAGACAATGGTACGTTCCTCTGATACATGTTACTCCAACGCTCACTTTCTGCATTAGAATGGAATCAATTTACAGAACCAACGTACAATAAGGAATCACGTGCAAAGGTGTATTTGATATGATTCCATTAAATTGCCATCAAATGACAATTAATTGTGAAACTGTCGTCTAGTGGTATCTCAAAGCCTAATCTTATAAGTGGCTGTTTCCCCTCCAACCCTGAATCACTGTGGTTACAGTGAGTGCTTGTGGCATATAAATCAGGCCCAAAGCCTGGACTTGATTCTCAAACGGCAATTAGTCTGCAACACACACAGTCGTACTTCTCACCTGTGTCACTGCCAGTATGTCACTTCATAAATAGGGGTCCTTGTAGACTCATTAAAATGTGATGCTCCACTTATCGTGATTTTAATTACTTTATTTAGGATACAGGAAAGTGACGGGTGTCTTTAACTGACAGTTGTTTTTATTAAAGAGATGTGCCGCTATTGCTCTTTAACTACTTCCAAAATCCTACAAGGACAGATATTAGTAATTTAATTATTTTCAGTTATATAATACAAGCGATATCGTGACATAAGTAGAGGATAAAGTTGAAAAATGTGTAGAGCTGGATTTGTTCTATCAGGTAATTAAGGCTTGTACTTTACTTTATTTGGCTAACATTAATTGTAACTGCTTTAAATAATCAATAAAACCTTTTTTGCCCTCGTTCCTAACTGAGCCAAAAACCCACACAAAGGAACAAAAAGAGTCTGAAAAATCAGGAAATTGGTTTGTGCATTTTATAGACAACAGACTGCAGGGACAGGGTTTTGTCAATAGTGCAGCCCTTACTTCAGCACAACACTAAATAATGCACTGATTGAGTTAGAGATTTGATCATGAAGTCTCTTAATGTACAAACTTATACAGTCTGCCTAAACCAATTCACATTTAACATAACACATTTGGCACAACCTGCTGCTCGCAGTGCAACTCCAGTATAGTTTTAAAGACTTTCTCTGATTTTTACACAGGTTTTAATAAGCAGATTTTTGCTCAAAGTAGTGATTTGAAAGCTCATCCGACAGACGTTAAATGAGCCATTAGTGTCAAACAAGTCAGTCAGCTTACACATATTGTAAACAAGTCAGCGAGGCACCAGACAGCCTGCAAATCAAACATCCAGTAAGTCTATCAACCAGTCAGCTAGCCAGCAGACAGACAGCAGGCCAAACAGGGTGGTGTCGGTAAATAAAAGATGTTAGCGAGATAGCCTGCAGATGGTTATTTTCACTCTCACTGACAAACACCACTTCTATGTCTGGCATCTCCCCTCCTGAGTGGAGATGAGTCACAAGAGTTTGGATTCTGAGCAACCAGAACCCCAGTAAAGACCACATTACACCAGTTGGCTGACTGCCGCATTTCACTTGAATGAGGCAGACAAATGTGTAAGTCAGTGGGTAGAGGAACGTTCCACCTCACCTTCTTTGGAGTCCTGCAGGGTTGTTGGTTTTTTTTTTTGTTTTTTTTTTACAGTAAGCATCTCTGCCAACAAATTGGAGCCCTGACCTGCCACAGCAATGAACCTACATAAAACTGTGCTGCATGAATTATTTATGCTGTGGCTCTTGGTAATAGTTTTGTGCAGCAGTGGTGTGGTATGGTTTTATTTCCACAAATAATCTAGTTCTGGCTGTATTTGTAAATAGGCATGGCAAATCACAGGTGTGACTAATAATGTTACTGTTGGTGGTCTTCAATTGAGCGGTGCCAGAATACCATGACAATGTGCCAGCCTGCACAAAACCAGAGCCCCAGCACACTCCTGAATACACTGCATCCATTATTACTCATATCTCTGTCACTTCGCCTGTTATTTATGTTTAGATACATTAAGAATTTGCTCATATTTCTTCAGCTGCAGAGCCATTTTTTATTACATTTCTTTTCTCCTGTTTTATACCTTTGTGTATTTCCCAGTTTGAGTTTGTAAAATTAAGACGTGGCTTTGCTTAACCCTTTATCAGGCAAGTGACTATTTTTGGTCATTTCCGCATACATTACAAGACACTGACAGCAACAGTTATAGTGAGGACAGTGAGTCAACAATCTCAGGTCTAATGTGGTCTACAGGGTCTGGAAGGTCCACCTCTGCATGAGCAGTGACTGTACCTGCTTTGTTAGGTACCAGGAAGTAATGGTACTAATGTAAGGAATGATGTTCATAGGGTTAATGTGGATGTGGACAGGGGTCTGGATCAGCACTTATGTTGTTCTAATGTTCTAAAATACCTGTTCCTTTCACCTTACATGTGTTTTTCTACTATTTTTTTTTAATACTTCTAAGATTTTTTTTTGCCACTTATGGGTAAGGAACCAAATATGGTAACTTCATTGACCTGGATTTTACACATAACAATAAGAATTTTTGAAAAAGTTGTGTTACATCCTCCCATAACACACTGAGGTGGAAAATTTGAATTTCAGAGTATTTCTATGAGTGCCCCATAAAGGGTTAAAAAGCCAATTAATCACTAGGATCATCAAATTTAACACAGTGTCTTTATTTATAGCGGTATATAAGACCATTTCAAGCCATACTTTCCAGATCAAATGCACTGACACCTTGGTAGCTTTTTTTGTCCCAATTTTGGTCCTATTTTTGGCCCCAATATTTTTTTAAATATACATTAATTTTGGGATGGCTCAGAACAAGAGTATAATTTTTGTGCATTTGTCTGAGGGGGAAATATGTCTAAATTTCTCTATTATTACTGGGTCTAAAAAAGCTGGCAGAGTGCCAGATAACAAAATAAACCCAGTTTCATAGACGCATCCAACTGTTCGTGCAGCTTCTTGCCACAGGGTCAGGGTGCACAATACTGTATATCTCAGTTGGCTGTTCCATTAAAATATGAAAATGATAACAAATATTCAACATAGTAGTGCCCTTATTTACTGCTCTTATTGAGCTGACTGGCAAAATAAAATTACATTGTGTGTATTCTGTTAATCAAATACGGAGTCTGTTTAGAAAATGACAATGCAATTCCTTTTCCTGTTTCTCCAATAATATACATCACTGTGAACAACTGACTGGGAAAGCTGGTGATCATATAGTCACACAAATCCTTTGTGAATCCCATCCAGGCAGGTGCTGAGTTTACAAAACTGAAAAGTTGTCTTATTGTTCAGAAATAAACCCGGTAACAACAAATTTGCCATCAAATGTCACAATACCTCACAACCACAATATTTGTTCAAGGCTATTGAAGGCAGACACAGTCGAGCTGCTATTTAATAGATGTGTCCTGCAGGGTACAATGTAACAGGAACCTCAGTTTACAGAAAGCTTTTGTAGCTCTGGGGATGTATTTAATTGAAGCACATTTTTGCTGATTTGTCTGCAGCTTCGCATTGAACCAGGGAGGGATGATATCCTGACATTTCATTTAGCTTACACTTAGATAAGACAGGAAAACCTCAGACAGAGCTGCCTGTTTTGACAGCAAGCTAGAGGATCTAGCGTTTAGTCGTGCACCAAACCAAAGTCTAATAAAATGAAAAGCTTCATAAAAAAGAACAAAACCTCACATTTTTAAAGCTTTATCTACACTACACAGAATTATTAACAGCCTACAACCTAGATATTCATTCCATTTGCAACCAAGCAAGACAATGATAAGAAGTGAATTCTCGCAGCTTATGCATGGGTTATTCAGACCCTGAGTCAGAGGATTTGGCACGACAGGCCTCTGACCCATGCTCACACCCTGACCTCATGGGCGTCTGCACCTGCTCCCAACCAGCTGTACACTTCAAACACATCCAGACGTCCACGTTGAGCGTAGGTGCACACACCTTCATCTGAGGTTCAGTGAGACGTCCTTCCCTTTACTCCATGGCCCTTCAGCTGTCGGACTCCATGCCTTGCTTGATCTCCTGTCTAATTCTATTATTTCTCTTTATCTTTTCTCTCCTTTATCTTTATGCCTCACATCCTTTAGTTGCTTGCCTGTCTCACACTTTATCGTTATATTTTTCAAACCGCTTAAAGGTCCAAAGTGTGAGATTTGGGAAGATGTCATCACAGAATTGGAACACATAACAATGTTTTTATGCAACATGGCAGACTTTGTGGATGTGTAAATAAAAATGCTCATTAAGGTCATGAAAACATGACTCTTGGCCTTAGGTGATTAATTGTGATGAATATCATTTTCGATTTCTGCAGTTATATCCCTCTAAATCCTCTGAATTGATTGCCAATATTTACAATGTTAATACACTATTTTAGATGAAAACATGTTTGTAAAGAGCACAAAAATATCTTGAATAATCTTTTTTTAGTAAATCATTTAATCTAGCAACAGCTGATATGATTTTTTTTTTTCTTCTGCTTCAGGCTAGATCCTAAGGTTTGCGTGATCAAGTAGTTCTAGTCCTCAGCATGTTCAAATGGATGGCTCCTCCAAGGAACAAAATAAAAAGTGTGCTTCTTCCTTTCTCATGAAATGACACTGTTGAAATATTTACAATGCTTCGAGATGCAGTTGAGGTTAGGAGATATTGTGTGATGAGTGTACAAGACATCTGCAGTTCTTTAGAGCCAGAAACACAATGCAAAGTGGCTGTGCGAACAGCAATGGTCACATGGGCTAGGCAGGAAAATATTTTACTTTAAGTATTTGTAGTTCTTTAATTATAGGTAATCAGCAAAAACACCTTCATCATGTATAAAAAAAATAAAACTGTTTGGGGCATGTCCAACCGGGAGGAGACCCCGAGGCACATCCAGGAAATGCTGAAGGGACTATATCTCTCAGCTGGCCTGTAAATGCCTCCATGTCCCCCTGGAGCAACTAGAGGAGAGGGGTGGGGAGAGGGAAGTCTGGGCTTTTCTGCTTTGGCTGCTTTCCCCAATAGTTGGATCTAGGGACGAACATCTCTACTTGAAGTCCACACATTTAATACAGATAAAAGCTTTATAATTACTCTTATTGTTCAGACTTCTACATTTGGATGAGAATCAGCTGTTTAACTAACCCTGTTCAGTGCAGTCTCTTCCACATCATAACACTCCCACTGAAAGGCAGATGCATAATCTTACTCTATGCATGTTTACTGGCATTCTGCTTTATGTTCATATTTCAAGGTTGTTGTTTTTTTTCCATCTGCAGAAAAGAGGCAATATTTGAGGTACCATGAAGCATGATACTCTCTATTGCATGTTTATGGTATTAGACTGTGATCTGCAGAGGAAAGATGTAAACAAATGTAAATCACATTTCTGAAGTGCAGTCTACAGCACACGGATAAAAAGTGAATATGAAAAAATAAATGACAACGAGGTTAGAAACATCCAACGGAAAACTAACTGGAGTGTATGAATCCAATGTTTTATGAATGTGTGTAAAAATATCCATTTCTACTACTTGGAAGCAGAGTAAATTGAGAATAGGTTCTGGGTTTAATGCGTACTCTTTGTGGACTGACTGTGTTAATGAATGCTTTACTTAAGAAATGAATCCAGATAAAGTCAGGATTCAGTTAGTACTTCCTTTGACGTGCTGAATTGGCCTTAGAGGAGCTAATACAGTGTGTCGCATTTCAAAGACAAACGTTTCTAAAATGGCTTGGTGTGACATGACTATTCATGCATATTAGAGCACATTTTTGATGATGTAATGCCACTCTCAGAGAATTACGGTTATTAAACGGGGGTCTCTTGACCCTGCATGCATTCAAGGAAAGACATGCACGTTTCAACGCACATACAGACACACGGCTGTTCATGACGAATGTGACTGGGCCGCTGCCGTCTATCTCTTGCTGTGAACCATCATGCTTTATTAAAACTGACTCATGCCAATCTGTTCTATTAATTAGAATTTCAAATAGAATTTAATGGCTATCAAATGTGTACAGTTTCTTATAAGTGCCTTATACACTCATATTTTAAAACATAAAATGGGAAGCATGCAAATTTGACTTGGTCTCATGCAGTTTGGTACATTTGCGGTGTTTCTTGGTGTGCATTTCATCAGTATCCTCAAGAGCCTAAATAATAATCATCTCCAACATATGGCTAATAATGCAAATGTCATCAGAGTGAGGCAAAGCCTAGAAAATGAAGAAATAATAATTAGAATTTCCACACCCAATTTCCCCAGCCAATCACTCTAGATTTCCAAAGACTGCTTTGCCTTTCAAGAATTATTCCCAAAGTCTGGCACATATAAATGTCTTAGATGATTGATAGCTCCAATTTACCTCCATGTGATGTCTAATATTAAACTCTGAATAATGCATAATTCAGTAACCACTGCTGAGAGTTGGCATGAGTATGTGCATGTGTGCAGATAAAGATGTACACACAACTACACACAACAACAACTCGCAACTATGCCTGTGTGGGATGTCATGTAAACATCTTTCAGACATACCCGTAGCTAAAAGAGACATAATATTTTCATATGTGGATTTTCTGATCTGAAAACAAAGAGCACAAAATACATCAAAAACAAGGAGAGGTTAAAAATTTACTACATAAAAAATTTACACATCTTAAAAATGCAAGTTTATACTATATTACATTTTTAAGTGTTATATCTCTGAGTAATAAACAAGCTCTGATAACTCCAACGGAGACAAAAGCAGACCACATAGTACAACGGGAGATGGGTGTGGCTCATGGTTCCAGCACCCTGAGTGATTCAGGAGGCTGGTCACAGACAACTCTGATCGGATGCCTGAGGCCTGTTTTGCTTTGAAAAACCCCAGCGCAAGCAGTCAACAGAGACAGAATCATTGATTATTTCAATCAATACCTCTAGCTATTGCTACTGTAGCATTTCCATGATATAGTGTAGTGTATTAGTCTAAGTATACAAACTATTTGGAAGACTTGTATTGCAAAGAGGAATACTTAATGGAAAAAAATACATATTTTCAATTTTTTCTTTTTGTAGCCTGGAGCGCTATAAGTGCAACACACAGACGCACACATACATACACACAGCTCAGTCAGGCAGCTGGGAAGCAGTGAGATGGTTGACCTAGATTGGGTGCTGGGTTTGAAGACTTGCAGGAGAAACCATCTGCATACAAAGTCAGATATCTCTACCCCTGCAGTCAGAAAACCAGGGGAGATGAGGAAAGGGTAGAAGAAAATAATTCCAACAGTAGCCTACTTTTCATAGTAGATAGTGCCTTATGATAGACAATTAGTCATTACTCACTTTTATAACAAAAAATGAATTGTAGTTTTACTTTTTTTCTGTTGGACCAATCACAGAGACCGTCAAGCTTCACCAACACGCAGCGAGATATCACTGATGTACTGGTGATGATATTAAATGTGACTTACAGTTTTAGACCTCACATTATGAGATCCTCATTAGCCCACTGTTAGAGCCCTGACTTGAAAACTGAATTCCACTTGAGCAAAGAGTCAAAGACAGGTCAATATAAATTCTGAACACAGAATGAACAGGCCACGTGACATTCGATGAAAATGGGTATCACTGGGCTTTTGTTGAGCAAAAAACCAACAGTGTATATCCTAAGAATAATGACAACTCATAATCAGGTTTCATCACCTTGACTTGAAGACTAATAGATACAGTGGCTTATTAGCACGTCTGAAACAATACTGTCTCCCAAATCCAGAGCTGTCAGCAGGAAGGCAGAAAGCGTGAGACAGATTCCACCATCTCCTCACAGCCCATGACAAACAGTAACTCACTCCTCACAGCAACAAACATGAAGACTAAGCCAGAAAGTGAGAGTAGAAGAGTATAAAGTATCAAGATGAAAAACATAACACAAAGGAGAGACTGGAACAGAAGGTGGGAAGAGAACACACAGTTCTTTTCTGGAGTATCTGTGGTCTCACACCTCCCTTTGACTTCCTTTACACCTGTCAGAACAATGTGCATGTGAAAATCTCCTCATTAATCGGCCAACTAAACAAAGACCCATGCAGGACACAAACACTTACAGACCTTACATAAAATATATGGCCGAGTGATGTATCAGTACGTCTATGACAAAAAATGGCAGTGTGCATGGGTAAATAATAATATAGACTTGTTGCAGCTACAAGAAATGACAGTGAACTGCTCTTGGTTTAGAATTTAAAGCTCAGTGACAGGGGATTAGCTCAGAGTACTGCAATCACTAAGGATCATTTGTTTGTCAGTCAGCAGGGCAGCAATCCATTCTGTCTCTCTGTCAGTCTCTTTTTACCCTCTTAACAGTTGCCCCCTGAAAAAAACAAACCTTTACCCATGCATAAAACCTTGAGACATAAAATTTCTGTATACCTTTTCGTTGAGAATTCACATGGTTTTATATATAATGTAAACCCTGACAGTACAGGAGCTGCTGCATTTCTAATGGCATACGGAATGAGTAAGAATTCTTGTCATTTTATAAGTGAGCATGCGACATGCATTCCCTGTAGCATGCAAAGGTATGCACATAATGAGGTGCAGTATTCCCAAATCCATTTATAGCAATAAAATTGTAGCCTAGTCTTGTAAGACAGGTAGAAATGAAGGCCAACAGCCAGTCACTGCCGGTGGGAGGGCTACTCATGGCTCCCACTGTTTCTTTACACTGACTGAAAGTTTCCTCCGAGTCCCAGAAGATGCATTCACATTTCACTATGTCAAAAAAGACAAAAAAGAAAATCCAGTTTCCACCCATTTTTCTCAATTTGCTCCAACGGTTATTGTTAGTTCTCAGCCAATGCTCTAACCCCCACCACCACCACCAAGTTACATCAACATCACTGCAGTAGTTTTAATATAATCCTGCTGACAGACAGTCAAACAGACAACGAAATCAATGAAAACATAAGCTAAAGATACGAATATATTCAACATAATGTTTAAAAAATCAATTGTAGTTGCTTAAAGAAATGCATTACTTTATGTTTCTCTAAACCAGACAAAAAATATTGACTGTCTTTGTTTTTCTTGTCTCTTACAACTGCCACTGTGTAACTTGAGAAACTCCTTTACTCTGTATACATATCGCTTTTTAATACCGCTTTCCAAAGTGACACCTCAAGCCACCTTCAGCCTTTATGTTTACTTGATAATAGTAGCACTTAATGCCGTACTTAACTTGTTAACTTCTTACTTTAAATTTCCAATGGAATGAGGTATTTTATGGTAGACTAAACTAAGTCAAATTACTGTGAAGTAATGCGCTAAGATGTTTTTTTATGCCTCAGGTCCAGCATGATCCAATTGGTGCTGCTGGGGTAATGAAGCACCATTAGCCCCTTGTCCAAAAGTACAGCCAAATGTGGCTTGTTAGTGCTAACGCCACCTCTGGCAGTTCAAAACGTTCATTAATGAAACTGAAAAGAAAATCTGGCTTCATGGCTGTAGGCAACTAGTTCCAAAATGAACCTTGTTAATTTTGTTATTTGGAGAATTGATTGACATTAATAATGAGTGGGCTTTGGCTGGCTCTAAAAGACCTTGTAGTAAAAATCATGATGCTGATAGCCAGCAGTGGACATAAAAGCTCCAAATACGACGGCAGACTCCAGTTACAGTGTTTGCTATGTACACAGACCCATCCTGGAGCTGTCTATGGTGCTGAAAATCACTATTAACCCCAAAGTCTGCCCCTGAGCTCTTTAAACATAGCTAATGCAAACAGAGTGAAAGGCATAGTAAAATTACAGTCAAAGGAAACTTCATCTATCAATGAAAACAAAAGCACTGTCTACAGCTGAGGAGCATTCATGCTTAGATATCCTCTGTGCTATGTCTCTCGAACTAAGTGAAGAGGAGTGGAAAATAAATGAATGTGAAGGCTGCATTATATAATGCTATTGTGAAAAATGAACTACATGTGCTTGAACACTAAAGACGGAGGATTACATGTTCTGAAGAGCTTGGAATCCAGGGGAAATGCTATCTTGCATCACTTTAACATCATTACTAACCCACATCTGCACAATTAACATCTAAGCTGGTGACTTTCGTAGAGTGCAGGCCTGTTAATGCAGAAGATGGCATGCATTTCCAGCACCTCTGACAAACTGAAGAGGGACTGGACTGAGAAAGGAACCTCTGAAAGCAGCACCTGCACAACCCACCTTAAACACTTATAGGAGACAGAAAGAGGAGAAAGTGTGTGATGGAGAGCAAGGGACAGAGAGCAATGAGAGTATGGTGGTTAGTGCCGATAACCTTGAATGAGATTGTCATCACACACTGTCATGTACATGAAGGTATGATTGGCATTCAAACAGAATATAGGCCAACATTTACCTGAGTGTTATCTCTAAGAAAGCAGACTGACTCCCCCTGTGATCTAATGAGGGAATGCATTCCCCCTTGACAGGATCAAGCAAAGAATAAGATACAGGACCAAAGAAAAATGGGTGGTCATTTCTTATCTATTTTATTAGTTTTACATACTGTGCGGTAGTAAATATGAGTGTTAATATACATGCACACGCTGTTACGCACAAACACGGAGCTTCAATAGACCTGTCCTCATCTGTAATTTATGCCTCCTTCTGAGATAGCTGCAAGTTGTTTTTGTTCTTGTTTGCATTTCACTCTGGAATCTACAGTGTGATGTCAACCCCACACCCACACCCCCACCACCACTAAATAAGTAGGGCAGCCACTTGGAGAGTGGGAGATCAAAACTGACAGGTCACTATTCTAAACAAGCTGGATAGAAAGAAAGGGACACTGAAAAAGGGCCATTCAAAAGAAGGAGCACAAGGGATGAACAAGAGGGAGATGAAGTAAGATGGTATGGGAGCAGAGAGACTTCACAAACACCCGGCTGCAGTCTGATAATCATGCACACTTGTGAGTTTCAAGGTGTTTGTGCATTCACTCATGCAAATACACATGGCGTATTTAATGCTGTTACATAAGTAGATCTTTTACACGCAACAAAAAGCCATAGAGTATAATGCTTTCATTCTGTGAACACAACTGCATATTTTATGATATTACAATATTAACTGATAATTTTAATAATACAAATAACCCTGTCAAATATGACTCATTCAATACACATATTGCTACACTTTATACTGAACAGAACCTTCTCATATATTAGTCATATTACTGCAGTATAAAGTTTTACACTTCTCAGTCATAGCAGAGGCTTCTGTTGATTGTAGAGCTCACCACGGTATAAAACCCATAAAGCCATGATGTAAAAGCAGTGATACAGTATGATAGAAGTGCACCCCTGGGTGACGGATAAGAGAGTGGAAGACATTAAGAACATGGCTTTATCAACACACACCCCATCCCTCACAGTTTGACATGTAATATATAATTAACACAAGGTGCTCGTACTCGCATGCAAAAATCACTGTGAACAGATAGAAGCTGTCGTCATTATTGGGTGTGGTGGAAGCCGATCTGCTTTTACAATGTTCGAGCTGAGGAACTTCCAATAAGTAAGGATCTGATGGAGGAAAAAAAAATCAAGCCTTTATCGCACAATGCATCTGCTGTAGTTTCCCTTCGTTATACAGGTTTCTAATTTGGTAGGTTGTGAATGTTTTAGAAGCGTACATCTTTCTTTCTTTCATTCTATGTAAATTCACTATACTATCTCTCACCCTGCTTTCTCCCATAAAGATCACAATCAAAAGTGAGTGAAACTGATTCCAATTGGTAACACTGTATGTTAAGATCCTTGTAAAGTAAAAACATATGGATTTATTGAGCTTGATAAGGCTTTGTTCTCAGTTTATTTCTATATTAGAACTAGAACTAAATAGGACAGTCCCTTGACACCAGTGTTCCTTAAAGGAGTGTTATTTTTGCTTTTTTTAAAATGGCATTATGCATTTTAAAACATTTCCCTGTGGTCTACATAAACTGTAAATGCTATTCTTGGGTCTGAATTCTTCATTAATTCAACTCCACAGGTCCATCTTCAACCCTATTTCTGACTAATGACAACAGAAAGGTCATTTTGAGCGCTGGCCTTTTAAATGCAAATGAGCCACTTCATGACCCACCCCATGCTGCTCTGTCTTGACGCTATATGCGCAAAATCCGTGACGTAACTAGTTACAGATGTAACAAATTAAGCAGGAATTAAAACAGGTTGTAGGAATCCACTCAATTTTTGCCAAAAATGAATATACAGATAGCTTTGCAGCACCTGGAGGGTTCAAATTCCAACTTTTTTTTTTAACAACTCGGGTCCCCAAATACACAAATAAATGGGCCAAAGACTAATAAAAGTGGGTTTAGCAAAATATGACCCCTTTAAGGTGTCATGAACGAGGCTGATTCTACTAATTGTGTGCTTCCAGGAAGGTGTAATGAGGGAGATGAAGGTGAAGAAATGAGAGAAAGGTCAAGGTTGAAGAAGAGACAATGGATGGAGATTAAGATAAAGGGTGAAGGGTAGGCAGGGACGATGAAGGCTGAGGGAGGGAAGGCAGAGTCAGGGAGGGAGGTTGAATTGGACTAACCTCTCCCCTGCTGGGTTCGGCTGTGGATCTCCCCCTACTCCTTCATATCAGGTCTAGAATAAACCCGTCAAGAGGGAAGAAGGAGGAGAGGAGGAGCAGGGAAGAAGAGCCTTTCTTTGGGATCCCTCTGTCCCAGCTTCCTGTGAGTAAAGCTGAATCCAGTTCATAACACATAAGATCCTTGTAAGAAACCTATGGATTCATTTATCTCATTAAGGCATTATTCTCACTTAAGCTGCAAAAAGCATAGTTAACCTTTTTCTAATGAATGCATATTACATTACATGTTAATTTTAGCAACAACAAAAGTTTAGTGTATGTGTAACAATGACGTATTACGTAAGTTAGGTAAGCCCACAAAGCTTTTATTAATGTTCTTAAGAATTGTATAGACTGGTGAAAGGTTTATTATGTGCTAATTTATTACAGTAATTTGCAACAGTATTATGACATAATATATAAGCATGCGTATTAACATAACAATGTTAATAAGCACCTCGTAAACACATGTATGGGCATTATTATTACAAGCAGATTAATATAAAGCCTCATCAGCCAATCCAATAACAACATGAGTGAATTATGAATTATTTAATCTAACTAGGTGCTTAAATTAAATTCATTTAATTAAATCTTTTGCTTGCTTCATCAATGGAAACTAACAATATCCGTATCATCTTATTAAATCCATTCCACAGCAAGCAGTAAACATCCATGCATGTGGTTACACTATTAAAACCAATATGCACAAGCACACAAACAGAGGTGAAGGCACATACATGGCAGACTGAGATGCTATTTTCATGCTCTTCCAGCTGCTCAGCGCTCAAAGTCTTCCTGCTGGTTGTGTTTGATCCCACTGAGATGCTGTACATCTGTCAGAGGAAGGGAGATCCCACTGGGACCCCGCTGCCTCAGTCCTATCAGCATGATGTCATCCTCTCTCTCATTCATCTCTCTCTTTATCCCTCTATGCCTCTGTCACACCCTTTATTCCTCTCTGCATTTACTGGTCTTCGTCACTCCTTCCTTTGTCTTTGCTTTTTCCAGTTTCTCAAATATGGGAGGCAGATGTGCGTGTGTGTGTGTGTATGTGTATGTGTGTGTGTGTGTGTGTGTGTGAGAGAGAGAGAGAGAAAGAGAGAGAAGAGAGAGCGAGGGAGAATTGTCGCTGTGCTGGCATTTCTGTTTTAATGTT
>JAPTYQ010000014.1:25760262-25770544 GCA_029814465.1 Ostorhinchus cyanosoma
TGGTGGTCCGTCATCCACACCTTTATGGACCTAGCTGAGGCCAGGAGCATCGTCCTGATAGAAGAACCAGTCCTCAGAGTTTGAGAACATCATCCGAGCAGAAGTCCAGTAGTTTTTAAAAGTTATTTTTTTATTCCAATTACTTTTGCAGCACTAATAGCACTGTTTTTGCCTATTGTAAGAAGATAGTGATGGTCACAGTAGTATTTTTTACTTCTTCTTAAATAAGACATGGATCGGGTGTGTATTCAGTAGAATAAGGTGTGCTTGTGTTGCAATTCATCAGACACAGGAATGGAACGGCTGTCATACCTGCAGACATGCTGATTTCAGAGGAAATTGCAGTGGTCTCTTAACTTTTTCCAGAGCTGTATATAGATGGACAACCATTCGCTCTCACATTCATACCTACAGGCGATTTGGAGTGACCAATTCCTCCATTAAAGTCCATGTCTTGGATGGTGGGAGGAAACTGGGATACATGGAGAGACCTAAACATCAGCCTTAAAGTAATTATTCAAAGAATCTGGAAATGGGAGACATTTTGAGATATTACTTTCCCTTAAAGTCAGTAATTCCATTTGAGAAGCCATTTTCCAGCCTGAGCCAAGTTCCGTCAAGTGTTAATTGATCAGTCAAACAGTTTACCCAATTAATCAGTCTGTCTCTACTAGGAATCACATTTAGTACGAAGGGACAAAAGAGATGGTAGTGAATGAAATTGAGATGACAATAGGCCAAATACAAAGCAGTTTCAACCTCTCTTAATCTCAAATACTCCCTCATTTAATGCATAAAGAACTGGCTCTCAAACTTCCATCCTCTAATGATAAAAAAAAAAAATAAAAAATTCAAATTCCTAACAGTCACAGTATTTTCCAATCCTCCCTGACCCTGCTCTGCTAGAGGGAGGATAACTATAATTCAAACTCTTCCCTTCTCATCAGCACTACTCTATAAGGCAACTGCCGGCCAGCTCATCCCAGCAGCTCTTTGGACTGTCGTCAGCACTCCATCCTGTGGACGCCTGCCAGTAGCCCCTCCGTCCGATCAATAGGCACCGGCGGCTAGCTTTCCCCCTTTGCTCTCTCTCTCTCCCTGTCTTTCTCACCCTCTCACAGCTACCACAGTATAAAGACTGTTCTGTTCTGCCGGCGCAGCATAGTGATTAGGCATTAGGCCTGCGCTGCTGTGTGAATTAGCTTAATCTGTGTCCGCGATGAAGGACGAGGCTTTTCATGCCCACTAGAGACATTCACTGGACATAAAAGAAGCTAATCTTTAGGAAATTTAGAGAGGGGATGGAGTGTGTGTGTATGTGTGTGTGTGTGTGTGTGTGTGTGTGTGTGTGTGTGTGTGTGTGTAGTACGTGAGAGAAAGACAGAGATTGCAAAAGGATAGTTCAGACAGTTCCCACAGTGATAAGTATTTTTGTAATGCTGCTTATCCTTCGACAATAAAAAAAAAAAAAAAAAAAAAAATCTATTGAAGTTTCTGAAGATGTGTGGCTTATAGGAAAGGAGAGTGTAGTCCTGTCATAACTTAAAGAACCGGAAAAGTGGATAACATGCCGGCTGAAACAAACTGAGCAGTGGTTGTCTGAGGAGGACAAGGAAAGAGGGAAAAGGGAAAAGGGAAAATTCTATATCCTCGTGTTCTTGCAGCAGAGGTCAGTTTGAGGGGAATTAGAGGAGACTGTGTTCTGGTTGTTACACTTACCTGGCTACACGTCAGCCTATAGTTTTCCACGTCTGGAAGCAGCACACACCAAAAGTCAAAAGGCTTCATGTGACAGCAGCCAGCGCATACACCAATACCCTTCCTTTCTCTGTACGTCTGCACTACAGCTGTCTATCACACACCTGCCCAAGTGCTGACATGCAGTCGGTTGAGCATGTTCTCTCAGCATGCAGCCTTACCCTCCTCCTCCTCCTCCTCTTTTCCTCCATATCATCTGCTGGATATAATGTATGTCCTTGACAAACTACCAGAACACGACCTCCCTCCTGCAAACCTCAACAGATCAAAACATAAGTACAGCTGTGGTAAAAGGATGGAGTCTTACCTTCCTTCGTATCCTTAAACTCTTATCCTTGTACCACCTCTAATGTTAATGATTTAGAACCTTAGGGAAAAGCAATTCCACAACTATTGATGTGCATCACTCGATAATGAGATTTAACGGTATTATACATTACCATAAAGCCTTCAGCAGTGTTCATTAAAGAAAAAAAAAAAAACTTGATTCAAAGGTATCTCATGCTATACCACAACAAATTATCCAAGTATGATAGGGGATTTCTGAGGCTGCAACAACTTCACATAGTTGTAAATGAAAATGTCATACTGAATAATCACAAGAAGCTCTTTTGTTTACAGTGGGAGCTACTTTTTTTTGTATCTTCTGAGCACTTTTACGCGCAGCCAATTGAGAATTTGGGTCAGTAGTCAGCTGGACCTCAATATCTGTTGTCTGCTGGGTGATGTGAGCACAGTTGGGTGCTTGTTTCTTAAGAAGGACTTCGCAGCAAGCATGGCATCAAAAGCAGGGCATCGCTTCTGAAAGCAGCAGTTTTACCTAAATCATCTTTCCATGCATGTTCCAAAAGTCAAAACCGTGGCCAAGATTAGCTGCGCATCTCCAAATTGTACCACCACGTCCTACTCTGATCTGTGGTAACTCTTGACTAAAAAACATCACATTTGAGGACCTGTCATCTTGTCCGATTGCATTAAGTCTACAACATGGAAAATAACGCGATGACTTACCGAAATGAGATCCTGATCACTGTCAGCGACCGGCTTCTGCCCGTTTGTCTTCTCTGCGCTTGGTCCGCCTCTCTTCCAAGTCAATCCGCAGTGTGCACAGATCAGATCAGAACGGAGCGGTGCGCCTTTTCGCTGCGTCCTGCGTCCGGAGTTACCGGGAATGGAGCGACCATTTGCCGGGATGCTGGGCCGAAGGTGCAAGGGTGAGGCATCCGCAAGGGGGACTAGGGGGGGGGGCAGGAGGAAGAGGAGGAGGAAGAGGAAGAGGCGAGGCGCTGGGTACGAAAGCGAGAAAGAAAGAAAGAAAGACAGAAAGAAAGAGAGAGGAGAGCGGCAAAGCACTGCAGCGACGTGGAGGCAACACCACCGGGGAGGAGGCAGACAGCAGCTCTCCGTCTCGAGTTTTTTTTTTTTTTTTTGCACACGCATGGCCACGCACGCACGCACCCACGCCGTCATAGGAGGACATGCAGCGCCATCTTCAGGTGCGGTGCGTCAGGAGGCTGTAGGGAGTTGTCTCATCTACGAATTAGGTTTTTATATGTGCACATTCATACCATGGATTGAATATTTGACCTAGGGAAGACTTTGCGTCGTGTTGCAGCTTTAGTGTTAAACATTTTCTCACATTATTCACATTATTATCCGACTGTGTATCCATGTAAGTGCTGCGTCTCACTATGTTGTGCATGAAAGCTTATAATAAAAGCTTTCAGGGATATAAATTTGCACGATTAAGTCCTTTTCACACACACCAACAAACACTGTGTGCATGTTTTTATAATTTACAAGAACATGAATTCAACTGAATGGATTGAATTCTAATCAAATCTTTACCATTTATTGACTTATCTTGTGAAAATCTACTTTTTCCTCTGTGTCAGTAAGTAAAATCCTAAATACATACATGATATCACTATGAACAGATTTGTTTCTTATCCTGGTATTATTATTAATTCAAGTACATACACCACCTCCACCCCCACCCATATTGCTTTGTCTCCTTCCCCCTTTGCACACACACTCCATGGCAACCAGATTCCTATGGGGTTTTGATGATGTTATCACCTGACCCGAACTCTATCATCTTCCCATCTCTCTGTTTTGCTTTTGACTCCCATAGATTTATTACTGGCAATGTCTTTTTGCTATTACTTTTTTTTTTTTTTTTTTAAGTTGTCAAATTATGCTATATTCTCTAACAGTTGTGCAAGCTTGCATTTAAAACTGAAAGGCATTGTTGTTGTGCTGTGTTGGATCAGAAGTTATTATGCTGGTAAGAGAAGAGGTAATTCTGCAGTGGTAGGAAATGTAATGATGAGCCATGGGATGCTGCGTAAGCAACCAGAAACCTGATCTATACAGCAAAGTCCAGTTTAGTAGAGAAGGATTTGTGAAGAGGCGAAAAAAAAATCTGTTCATTTTACTTTGTCGCATTACTCTTATGCCCCACAGGGTCATTCAATGTCACTATAACAAAGAAAACTCATGTATTTTTTACAGATTTTTACTACTATTATATTTGAAACCACATGTAACTGATTATTCCTAAAAGAGCAGATTGTTTAAGAAATATTTTCATTTATATAAGATATTTGTGAAGGGTTATCTTTTTACTAGAATAACTCATCTGACTGTAAAACACTGAGCTAAAGCAACCTGACTTGCTGCTTGAGAAGCTCATTAATTATCACCATTCATCTGTCTCAGTTTCATTTATTTACTGCAGCAGATTGTGCAGTCTGCCTCCACTGCATATCTGTTTTCTTCCTGCTCTGAAATATTGAATGAAATTGTTTGTGTTTTTGTTTTGTTTTTTTTGCACATATGGAACACAGATATATATTTGAACTGATTATTCTATCATATCTTTTTGTTACAATACAGCCAAAAGGGAATTTGACAAATAAACATTAACATTTCTCTCATATTTCTGCAGAATATTATATATTCTTTTGCATATGCCTGGTTCAGTTGATCACATGATTTAGTTCTCAGTAAAGCAAAGGAGAGTTGAGTTTGTTTGAGTTTGATCTGGTTTTACACTAAAAGCTCCTGAATTATGAATATTTTTACTTCTACTTCCTCGTATTATCATTGCCTATTTCTTTCTGTATAAGTTTTACTTGCAAGTTATAAGAATTCTCACTAGATGGTGCCAGTAGGTTGAGTTACCATTTACAATACTAGATGTTTCCAATCACATTAACCCATAGAGGCCCAAACAGACACAAACTGTCTACAGATATAAACTGTTTAATACCTGTTGATCCATTAGTCTTATCAATATATGTAAATAATTGGTGTAAAATACAGTTTCTCATCTTTTTTTGGACGTTCAGAGGCTCCATACTGAACATCTTCTATAACCTTGATTCACCAGTAAAACCCGTGGAGTTGGATCAAAGACAGAGAATAGAAACACTTGTTTTAACATTCAGTTCGCAATATCTTTGCTGATAAAGTAACATTTTTTTTCATTTTTCTCTGTTTTGATATAATTAACTTTGAATTTACTCTGAGTTTTCATGAACATCTACATAATCTGTGAATGAAATACATGATTTAAACCCCAAAAAAATGCAAAATACAAAGGATTTATTTATTTATTTATTTATTTATTTATTATCGATGCTAAATCAGTTAAGAAAGGTAGAAAAAGAGAAAAATTCATTTGGGAACTGTCACAAAAGTAGCACTGGGTCTTTACGGGTTAAAAAAAACAAACCAAACAAATGACATCCCAGGTTTGGAAGTTTCTGCCTATGACTAAATTAATAAGCATTTAATTTTTTTTTTTTTTTTTTTTTCAAACGTAGTGATACTCATTAAAAGTGAGTAAACTTTTTTTGATCTTTAAGTGTTCAGAGTGTGACCAAGATGTTAGGCACTGATTCAAGGTACAGGAATAGATTCTTACACATATTTGTTACATTCTGCAACCAAACCTTAGCTGCCATAAATAGTTTCCCTTGAGATACTTTACATAAGACATTATATAATTCCCTTTCCCCTTTGGCCTGACACATTGCATAGTCACTTCACTTCCATGACTCTGCTTTTTATTAAGTACTCACTAACACACTGGGTCTGGACACTTACTAATATTGTAAAGTAAAATAAAAGAAAGTGGTTTAATATTAACCCAGAAAGAAATAAGACTCAGACATTGGGTGTTGTCTGTTTTCTGGTAAAGTCATTGTAGTTATTTTGTTGAGGTTTTTATGCATACACTTTTATCCAAGTAATCACAGAGACATTTGTTCATGTATGACATCATCCTCCACTACTTCATTTATTAGTGTGTTTGTGAAAACAGATGAATCAAGTTACAATACATATCGAATACTGATTTACAGAGAATTCAAGCAAATACAGTTTCAGTGTCTGTTGAGTAAAAACAGCATCTGGTTTGGCTGGTTTTATTCGTGCACATGTCCACAAACAGGTTGTCATCACTATAGTGGGAAAAAAAAGGCTTTATAAAGCAGAAACAGACAGCCTTTCCAGTAACAAAGAAAGAGAAGTAAAACCATCCTTGGCCTTTGTAGAGGAATCTGGCATCACCCTACTGTACTCTATTCTTTGACTGAAGCAGAAAGTTTCTGAATAAAATGTAAAATGTAACTCAATTCTCAAACCCTATAACTTCCCCTGGAACATATTGAGCAGCAGATGAACCCACTGGAAGAGATTACTGATGCCCCCTCAGAGACCGAGCCTACAGGTGGATACAGAGGAGGAGGGAGCAAACTAAAAGGTGTTCATCACAGCAATAGTGGAGGCAAAGCAGTAAAGGAACAGGAGCAACACAAAGCACTACAGCAGCTGCAACAAACTCCACTGTTCTGGGAAGGTTTCACCAAATACTGCTGAGCCTCGTTACAGAGATTTACTTCCAGCAGCACGATGGCAATGACATGAGGCAACACTGGGTCATCATCTCACATATGGTCATATACGTTAAATCCATTTTATTTAACATTCTTCAACTTTAAATTTCATATCTTGGTGTAAATTCTGTGCTTCACTCAAAGGAAGAAAACGTTAACTGCCATCATGTCTCAAATGGCGAACATTTCCCATTCATAAAATGTGTTGCAATACATTTTACGGGAAATGAAAGCAAATCTATTCCAGGATGTGCTATAAAGTTACACTCCCATGTTTTTGTGACATAATGGCTGTGTGTGTTTGTGTGCACGGCCATACAAGACAAGGTTGACTGCAAAAGCAACAATGAACAAATTAACAAATGTCACTCCTGCCTCTAAGTCAAAATCTCCAGCGCACTATCCTGTTTCTCTGCAAATGCAATATTTCAGGCCCTTCGACCTTAAGTATGCACAAATAAAGCTGCAATGACAAGAAGCTGTCATGACATTAAGAAATGAATGAATGAAGCTGCACTAACGCTGTTTAATACATTAATGTGAACATATCACAGTCACATCCAGTGGGTCGTATATAGTTTCATGTAACTAAGCAAAAGGATAAACTACAAAACAGGACATGGTCTGTTACTATAAAAAAAAAGTGGAAAAATACAAGCTTCTGGAGGTTTTATACAAGCTAAAGAGATGAGTTTTTCTGCACACAGTGAACAAACTATTTTGACAAAAACCCGAAGGTGGAATCCACTGTGTTAAGTTCATTTGTTTGATTCTGGTTTTAGTTTATAAAGCAGTGTCTGCATAGATGCAGGACTTCTCACGGCCATCTGTTGTGTAATAATAATTTGTTCACAACAGAAAATCCTAAAACATTAATCTGGTATGACTGTATCTGATCAGTTTCTATAAGACATCTGACCTAGTGTAAACAAAATTAACATTTTATGAGACTGAGAAAACAACCTGTCATGAAAAACTTCCTCAACACTACAGCTGAATGTTCCAAAAATCATGGGATGGAATGCTTCTAGGACCCAAAAAAGGGGTTGTTCAAGGTGCTCTTTGGAAAAAGGGATTCATAAACTAGATGATGAACCAGAAGAAAACTCCAAGGCACTTTCTTTAAACATTAAAATGCCTTTATTCTCATGGCATGGTCATATATAGACCTTAAAAAATACTTCAGCACGCTTCGGCGTCAAGTCTTCATCAGGAAGTGAAACAAAACACAAGTGTTTTTTAAGGTCTATATATGACCATACCATGAGTATAAAGGCATTTTAAAGCTTAAAGAGAGTGCCTTGGAGCTTTCTTCCTGTTTGTCAACTACAGGTAAATGTATTTTAAAAATCTCAAACCAGATTTAATCCTTCTTCCTCATGTGAAACCAAAAAAAAAATTTCATTTCTACTTTATGCTTTCTTCGTTTTTCTAAGAGTATGAATGAAATCTGTCATTTCATATTTTTCATATCCGTAACCAGCAAAAGAGGGTAGTTGTGACTTTACAACCATGTTTCTGTACAGAAATTACTTTCCCATTTCTAAACAGATATCATGCAGTGAATCTGCAGTTGCCTCTGCCCTCCACTGCTGTAGCTCAGTGTATCTTGGCAACAAGCTGCACTCACAGTTCAGGAAACTACACCCATTTTGTTTTACATAACTCACTGGGCTGGTTTTGTGCTCTGTAATGGATGGGTCCACTTGTTCAAATCCTTCATAGAACAACAACAACAGCCTTTGTAATGCATTGCTATTGTAAGTGGTGGGGACAAAGTCCTTCGTTTTAAAATGTCCACCGTACGTTCCAAAGTTTATCTGACGTTGAAGTAAGACTTCAGTTGTCGAGTAGCACAAAAACATCATCTATAAAAGCCAAAAAAAAAGAAAAAAGATAACATTCATGCTTAAGCAAGTATCTTTATAAGATATATGTTAACCTCTCAAACATAATAACTCCCACAAATGTAATTAACCACATACGTAATAAAAATTTTCGGCTTTTAGCGTAATAATCCCACAAATATATAACAGTCGCCTTCCACAAATATAATACCTCATTTTCCCACAGTGTGCTCCTACGGTCTCCATTGTCATCATAATCATATCCAGACATTTTATTTATATGGTTCAAACATAGGCTTCTATTACATTTAATGAGAATAAATAATATCCAGTTCATATTGAAGATTTTATCATAAAACCTTTACAACATTTTTGCCCATTTGGTTTTTTCCTCCACTTGTATTTGTAATTAAACTCTTATTAATCTGGAATTAGTACCATGTGGTGTAACAGCAACATTTGATCTTTCTAACAAGGCAAGTATCCAAAGGACAAGAATAAATGGGAAGAAAAAGAAAGCTGTAGAAATATTTATGCATACATTACTTAAATGTATGTCATTTACTCATTTATTACATTTGTGAGAAGTTATTACAATTTTGGAAAATAAAGAGTTTTACTGTCCCACAAACATAATAAATCCCCACAAAAGTCATAAGTATTACATTTATGGAAAATGAGGTATTGCATTTGTAGGTTTATTACATTAAAAGCTGCAAATTTATATTATGTTTGCAGTTTATTACGTTTGTGGGGTTAACAGATATCCGTTTGACTTGACAAAGACTAATGAGGACTTATATTAACCTCAGAATAACTCCTAAATGTATTCATTCATATATCTATTATGTATTTTACTAACAGTGAAGATTGTATATTTTGTCCAATATTACCTACATCCAGAAGCACATGGGTGGCCTGGTCTTTGTTAAAAAAAAAAAAAAAAAAAAAAAAAGAGCTAGAGAGAGTGAGAGAGAAAGAAAGATGTCTATAGTGTGTCAGATTATTTTGTCAAAGAAAAAACAAAACGTCACTTCAAGTTTCATAAAATAGCCATAAAAATACCAACATTTCTTGATTAATATTAGAAAATCTTAAAGTTAGGAAGTATTGAGTTAACATTCATTCATTTTATTCACGTATATTGCTTGTGTAATCAAATCTTAATGTATTTCTTATTCATTTTACTGTAATTTTATAATTTCTGTATAACCAGTTTATCATTAGTTATGTAAATTTCATCTTATTTCCTGTACTTTTATAATTTTATAATTTTGTGTAATCAAATCTTAATGTATTTCTTATTTCACCCCTGTCTCAAAAGTGTATTTTAATTTTTAATCAATGTGAAGCACTTTGGGCTTAAATTTTTGTATGAAAGGTGCTATATAAATAAAGTTTATTATTATTATTATTATTATTATTATTATTAAAAGATCCACGTAAGAACTTTACATTTTACACTTATTTTATGTGAAATGGGACACCCTGGGAAGCTGAGGAGCTTTAGAGAGGGGCCCAGACACACAAAAACAACAACACATGTAACAATAACACAACACATTTTACAGAAAGACAAACCCAAAAACACCCACCCTTTACAAACACCCACAGTCTCTCACAATACAAGTTTACATGATAAACATATTAATCCACTTTCTCAGTCACACAAACTCATACACAAAATAAAATTGAATAATATTAATGTTAATAATAATAATATGAATTTCCCTCGACTAAAACCAACCTAAGCTCTACTCCTAACAAGGTCCA
>JAPTYQ010000014.1:25817070-25829594 GCA_029814465.1 Ostorhinchus cyanosoma
GTGTGTGTGTGTGTGTGTGTGTGTGTGTGTGTGTGTGTGTGTGTGTGTGTGTGTGTGTGTGTGTGTGTGTATATTTCAGCCAAAAGCGGTACTGTATATTAGAGTATTTCCGTGCTCTGGTGAACTAAATCATTTCCCCTCTATGCAGAAAACTGAAAAAAGATGGACATAATACGCTTTGCTACTGCTGCACACGCTGGGAATTGAATGAGGAGAGAAATGTCATGGCAGCAATGGGGGTGGAGTGTGTCGGGTGAAAGTGGAGTGTATGTGTGTGTGAGTGTGCGCACACGTGTAAGTGACTTCAACCTGAGATCAACTACACATTAAGAAGTGCCCTGTGGGTAGTTTAACAATGAGAGAGCAGGCTGGCTGGGAAGAAATATGCATCGCAGTGAGACAGAGAGAGCGGTAAGGTGATAGACGCACATATCATGCTGTGCGTTTTGACCAAACACTGTTTAATCTGTTATGGATTTTCTCGCCCTCTCTCTCTGTCTCTCTCTCTATCTCTCGCCCCGTATGCTTGACACTCTTTATTTGACTCTCCTCAGGTCTAGTGACTTGCCATGCCTCGTGGCCCGTGATTAAACAGTGTGTCATGATTCAAAGTCAAATCTACCTTCACAGTGCAGCGGGAAGCTGTCATCTTGCATGTTTTAGGAATCAAATTAGTTTCAAGAATCTCCTGTAGAAGTGTGCCCCCCCCCCCCACGCTGCCAAATCATTGCACTTAGTCAAATGTTTTCAAGAGGCACCCAGAGGATTCTTGTTGGAGGGTGAAAAACATAGCATTCCCAATTACAAATTTTCTTTGAATCCTCAATTGTGGAAAGACAAACTACAGTTAAAAGGGATTCCAAAGCATCTTTTGCATTATTAACAACCATGATGTAACCACTAAACAACTTTTAAGAGGGGGGGCAAGCATACAATTAGGCAACCGTGGCTCATCATGGAAAAAAAAACTGTGCAGATAATGCATTTCACAAATGTTTAATTAGACCGTATTAATTAAAGGCTTTCCTCTTCCCTTTCGCTTTCTTTTCTATCTTTTCCTCTCTCCCTTTCTTTCTCTCCCCCCTTCCCTCTTTCTTTTTGTGATAGATCTGCAGCGTGACCCCCAGTTAATTGAAACCCAGGAGACTCTTCTTGCATAAAATCAGATTTATCTATCCATAAAAGGATTTCGTTAAAAATAGTCTAAATCCAGTGGCTCACAACTAAAAGCCTGCAGCTACCGAGGCGAGCCTGGCTCCAACCCCTTTCGCCCTCTCTCAGTCGCCACGGTGAAACAAGTGCTGCCTACTGCTAACTAGCTGGGGACCCATTAATTAATTGCAGGAAAACACAGACATTATGTCTATGGGGCACATTTTTTTTCCTCCCCAAAAGAAAGAAATCACTGTGTGTGTGTGTGTATGTGTTTCTGTATGTGTGTATGTGTGTGTGTGTGTGTGTGTTGTCCCTCATCCACAGCTCTTCTGAACTGTCTCAAATGTCCCCCAGACTATAATAAGAGGAAAGTAATGATGGGCCGCAGTGATAATGAAATACCATGCATCAAACAAAACACACTGATTCTATAGGACAGGTCAGATGAATTAGTACCAGAGAGGCCGATACATAGACAAGTGTTTTTGTTTTCTGCCAAGGATGAAAAATGGGTGTTTTAGTATTAAACTGAATTTGTTTGAAGGCCAGTATTTAAAACTTTTGGTAAGAAATACGTCTGTTTGATAAGACTACAACACTGCAGTACAAAGTTTAGCAGTTATGTTTTTGAGATTACATACTAGGGTTTCCTGGCTGTGGCCCCTCAGTGGTTGCTTGGGACAGATGGTGGCTCGTGTCCAAATACCTCTGGATTTATAGTACCGTGGTCCCCTCTTCTTCCTCCCCCACGGTGAAAGAGGTGTTGTTGTTCTGGATCAGCGCCAGAGATATTGCCTGGCCACGCCCTCTTCAGTTATTTGGGAAACAGGGGAGGGGTCAGACGTTGAGTACCTAATTAAAGCAAACTGGGATTTCAGGCGAAAGCATAGGAGAAGCGAGCATGGTAAGCCTGAGGGGGGGCCTATTATCAATGCAGCACCCTAAGGACAAGAGTCACATATGGGCCTCGGTATCTGTAGGCTTTCCTTATTAATTCACTATCATTAGGATTATAGTGCCACCTCTCTCCCATGCAACCACTGACATTGTGGGAAACAACAATATGATTACAATTATGACATGCATGTGTTTACTAGTGTGGATCCATGTGTGTATGTGTGCCAGCGTGCTTATTCTACATTATTTGCGTGCGTGTGTCTTGTTTGGCTCTGGAGTGATACATGATGCGGCTGTGTTGTCCCTCCAATCAGTGCTCCCAGGCTCCCCCCTCTCTCCTTCTACAGGAAATTAATAGGCGGATGCCACTGATGCGTTAAATTGCTTTGCGTTGGGCACCGCAGACAACTGGATTATTTATTCTTTATATTCTCCATATTAGAACAACTGCCTTCTGCTTTGCTATTGTTTTTAAATGAGATTTTCCTTCGCAGTGTAGCGTTAAAAGATACTGTATGCAATTGTTTCAAACCATCACATAGTTTGAGGTTTGGTATCTTTATGCTGCCTTATCATGAAGGTTTTTATGAATGTTTAAAAAGAGTCAGAGCAGCTTACTTTAAATAAAACATAAAATAAATGTATGATTTTGCTTTTAGCGTAACGGCTAATAGGTTCAATTCCGAGGGATTTGAGCTGTTATCATTTGTAAGGTATCAGGTGAGCCTTTATGGCAACACAACCTAAATTAATCAAATCAAAATGAAGAATTCATATTTTTCCTCTGTAAAAGATCCATCAAGCTCTGCTGAGTCTGTTCTGCTGCCACAACCTTCTATCCATCATTAGAGAAAGGAATATTTTGGTTCTTTCAAGCTGCCAATCATCAAACTACACCCATATAAAGAAGAAAAGCATCCCACTTCTTCACCCTTTAACCACAGTTCGAGCCTTTCTGTGCACTTAGTGCTTCACATAATCCTTGATTAATATGATCTAAAGACAAAAGGCACAGATAAAATACAATAATGCCTGACCCTTTTAACTGTCATAATTTCATCATCCAACCTGCCAAAGTGATTATGTGTTATTAAGTTATTATGTGTTTGCATTGTTAGACTGCTGCTGGGCTCATAGGAAACGTTGCTGCCATAATCCCCATCAGGCTAGATCCAGCTTGCAGGCTGAGAGGAGAACATGAGGCATTTTAAAAAGATCTGAACTTCTTTTTAAGGTGCTCTGGAGACCTTAAACCTTTAGAAAAGGACTGAACCTGCTCTGATTCCTCTTATTATTCATAGATGGATCTGAAAATTCACCACACATTTTGAACATACATGAATTTTCTTGATAAAATACAACATGCCTGCAACACATACACACACATGCACACACCAGCTAAAGTAAACATACTGTAGGATCTTTTATCCTTTTTATCCTCGGCATCCATGCTGCTCTTCTCTTTGTTTCTGCCTTGTGGTAAAGAGGGCCTCTTGTTTCACTTTGCAGAGGAGGTCTCTTCTCCCCCCACTGGACCACTGTCAGTGGGAATCTCCTTCAAACCCCTGCTGCTGCCTGGCCTGGCATCGCCTCACGCTGCCTCCGCACATATGCATGTCATGTGGTGTCAGCGCCAAGGTGTGCTCTGATGTTATGGGGCCTGATGGTAGCATATTCCCCGCTGATAGCAACGATTGCCACGTTCAGGTATAGCTCTAAGTGTGTGTGTGTGTGTGTGTGTGTGTGTGTGTGTGTGTGTGTGTGTGTGTGTGTGTGTGTGTGTGTGTGTGTGTGCCCTCTTAGCTCGCCCTTCATGTTCTGGGTCTATGCCCACGCTGACTGGTTAGCCCCCTGCACCTTGAGAGTCTACAGTGAGGATTCACCATGGCAGCTGCAGGTTTATGAGGCTGATGACCCTCCTCCCCTGTTCTCTATGCTCTATTTCACCTGGTTCTCTATCCTCTTGCCCCCGTTTCTTTCCCTTTTTCGACTAACCCTCCTATTTTTCCATGTGGCTGAGCTTGGAATAGAAGGGGGTGACTCACACGCTGTAGCTGGTGCACAGAAGATCACCAAGACTGCGTTGCTCTATTTTACATCTCTTACTTCAATTTTAATAAATGCCTCGTGGTGATGGATGATACAGTTATTCCTTCATTTGAAAAATTATTGAAGAGAAGCACTGTTCGAACTGGTGCTGGTGTTCAACTTAAATGTTACCAGTTCAACAACAGATATAAACTTGCCTGGCTCATTCTTGATTTGTTTGAGTGAAAATATATAACGAAAATACATGATAAGGCATCAGTGGAGATCTAAGAAATCTAACAAAACTTATTCAGATAAGGTCTGGATGTAGTTGAGATGAGTTTTCCCACTTGTATAAAAAACAGCACTGAGTAATATTCAAGTTAGCTATGATTTAATATGACATTTAGTAGATTTTCCTCTAGCATACAGCACAGACCAGGCAGCACCCATGGGAATCTCCTCTCCTGGTACACAGTTAACATTCCGCATTTGTCCGGCACTCTGTAATTTATTGGATCTCATCTGTCCAGGCTTTGATTTATATATTGATTTGAAAAATAAATAAAAGTGATAGGAACCTGCATTGGGGTGTAATGATGGACTGTGTCGACATGCAGGGGTAGGGATATGAAACATTGGGAGGAAATTAGATATTATGCCCTCAAGACAACTGCAGCCAGCAGCACATTCATTATTGGCTGGATATTTATTATTAAGAATTTCTCTTCATGAGTGACTGCTGCAGAATATTTCGGCCTTGCTCTGCTACCAAAGTCTTCACGAAAACGTGTGTGAGGGTGTGTGTGTGCTTGTACAGTACATATATTTATGCACACATTTGCTGCCATGTGTTCTATCAGAGCAAATACCAGAAGGTTTGGTTTGTCATACGTTTGGCTTTTTATTGTAAGATACATGCCTTGTCCACACAGACCACACACATATACACACACTCTGCAGTGCAAACTCCTTGAGAGACACAGGAAAAGAGATCCAGTGTATAAAAATGTTCAAAAAGGTGTATATAAAGCCCTGATTGTTGTTATACAATACACCATGACACATTCCAATCCCATATTTCAACATGACAGCACCACATTCACAGAAACAGTAGGGTAGAAAAACACTAGACAGCTGTTAAAAACCGAAACTCCTTGCCAGGACTTCCACTACCGCTCTGCACCAATTTTAATCACAGCCCAGCGAATTTCAAACAGCAGCACAGAGAAGGGCCGCTGTCCAAGCCTCCAGAATCTTTATTTCATTTTTTCTCCTCCCACCTCTCCGCTCTAATCCACTTCAATTATGTTTCCTCCCATTTCTCCTGATCACTTTACAGCTCAGCAGCACCTGTGCTAATTGTAGCAGCGATGATCGCTGATATGTTTTGCATCCTTAAAGGAGTTTGAGAGGGGGACGACAGATAAACATCTAGCCCCGGGGCTTTTGGGAAGCGTGGCTCAGCCTAGCAGATGGCCATCATATTATATGAGGAGAGCTTCTCACAGAGGTTGGGGTATGGGTGGGTGGGGTGTAATGAGTCTGAGGTAGAAGGAGGAGGTGGGGAGGGAGCTGGAGTGAAGAGAGAAAAGGAAAGGAGGAGAGAGTAAAGAGGGTGGGATAGACAGAGGAGGCATTTTTGTGAACCTGTTGCAACATTTTTCTTTAAGTCCGGAGGCAGAATTAAAATACAAATAATCTCAGTTAAATGTCTTTGCGTATGCGTACATAGGTGTATTTCCTGTTTGTTCAAGGACAGCAGGGATTGTATGTGTGAAGTGAGAGAGTGTGTGAACATCTTGACATATCCCTCACCTACCCACCTTACTGCCCCCACTGAACCGATTGCACCCATAATGAATGGGCTGCCAGCCCTCCCCACTGTGGCTATCCGAGGTCGGACCACATATTATATAGCAACCTATTTGAAATGGACCGCATATTATATAGCAGCCTATTTGCTGGGATGATGAGCTCTGGACACCTCCCATTATTTATTAGGAAGGGCCACAGTGATGTGAGAGCAGAGGTTGGATGGCCTAGGTAACCAGGTGTGTGTGTGGTGGGGGAGGCCACATGAGGAGGAAGAAGCAGTGGAAAATTATAGAAAAAGTAAAAGTATTCCTGTGTATTACTCTATGATCCCAAGTTTAATGCATTTTATTATATCGAACTAGACATCCCCCAGTTATGCAATGAAAAAGTCACATTCGACCACATGATAACCTAGCAAAAGACAAACACTTAAGTCACTTATGACGTGGGCAAAAAAGAAAAATGTTTATCTGAAACAATAAAAAAACTGCTGACTTAAGTGGATGGTAAATTCCTGTGTGGCTTTGAAAAATAGCTAGAATCTTCAGCGTTCTAACAGGGGTCAGCCTGCTTTGTTAGGTGTGTTCTCCTGGTGCTAAAAGACAAATGATGTACTTTGCCTTGGGTCAACTGGGCTTTCCCATCCCATAATGACCTTTCAGGGAGCTGGAGGAGAGCAGCTGTTCCCACAGCGATGAAGCAGCGCTATATGCTGTACATCAAAGGTGTATATAATGGCAAACTAATGTTTTAACACTGCATCATCACCTCTCAACCTATAATGGGCTCCTTTATTCTTCATCAATCATATAAATGCAGTTGAACTGGGTGCTGTTTGTCAGAAAGTCTTCTTGAAGAAACTCTTTTTCTTATTTGAGGGCTGTGAAATTTGCTGCCAAACAAGAAAGCAACCAAAGTCATTCTCGGTTTTCATCTGAGTTACATGCTTCCAATCTGTGCAGCATTCCTCACTTTGCTTTGGAAGAACAACTTAAAAGTCCTCAGTATGTGTGTACACACTGCTGCACTGCCAAAGGTTCCCTGGAGGAGAGAGGATCTCTGTCAGTTTGTCATCAGACACAAGCTGCCAAATTTTATGAAATACCAAATTACTAATTGGCCCAGCGTTAGGTTTCCCGCCTGGAAGTGAGACTGTAATATCTGGGCCTCTATTAGGATCACAGAGAGAGCCACTCTATGCCACCTCCTGCTGAGCTGGCAAGTTTCTGTCATTTCACACCAGGCTATATGGCAATGACACACACTCATACCCACAAAGTGATTATCAAGGACAAAAGACAGTCAGACGTTTCTGTTGTCAGTGTCAAGCCTCAAGAGTTTGCAATCAATCGTGTGCAATATTATATCAGATTTCTTCAGTTTTGCACCTACGATTAATGTCAGAAGTTCACATACACCTATGCTAATAGCATTAAGACTCATTTTTCAATTCTGAACATTTCATTTTCATACTTTTTGCCTCCATGTTTGTTCGGTTTGATGATGTGAAATTTCACAAGACTAGTTTCTAATTTCAGTAACTTTTCATTTTTATCACGTTCTCGGAGGCTGTAAACTAAAGTTTATATGGGCTGCATTTTCAATTCTCTAACTTGGGATAGACTTTGACCATTTGTTCCAGCTATTAGAGGTACGAGTGCCTATGTCTGGTCTGTCTGCCTCTATGAACTCACCTTTTCAGTTCAACTCACAGAATTGAGCTTTGAATTTACAGTTTTGAATGCATTTCTGAGAGAACACCTGAAAATGCAGCCACATATATATCCCTCGATAATTCACCAGTCTGAAATAATCACAGTCATGGCATCAATTTCCAGAGGCTTCTGTAGTATTTTGAACTTTAACTTCATAAACTAAGCACTGGGGCTCACTAAACTAACAAATACTGGAATGTTAAGAATTGTGACAATCTGAGTGTGTTTGCCTGCTTATCTGTATTCCTGAATGTGCATTTTTCCATGTAGCAGACTGTTTTCGAGCAGAAGTACTGGTCTAAGATTCTTCAGCAGGAAGAATTCTGGGTCCAAGTTGAAGGAGTGTTTTACTCACTTGGCTTAAATGAAAGTCACAATAACAATATGTTGTTTTGCTGCAATTGGCCTTGATTTAAAGATTAAATCAACTAGAATGCCATTTGTGTTTTAATTGATTTATAGATGTTCATATTTTATTCAACAATGCAGCTATTTCAGTGGAAACAATGCAAAATATAAAACTAAATAACAGAAGGATACTAGTTCTGCCAGAGATGCACTAGACTCAACATTAACTTTACTGTGATATATGTAGAAAAGCAGTGGCTAGAACTTGACAATCTCTTGGGCAATGCCTATATATGAACTGGACTTAGACTTTTTCTATATGAAGCAGAGACACAGTAATATTTATACTCAAACCGGTGATTCACTGAAATAATGTTCTGTGCAAAACACCTACAGTACATTTACTATGCACCCAGTGGCTGTTAAAACAATATTTTTCCCTCAATTGGTAGAATAGTAAGTGAGTTGCACCATGAGGAAGGCAAATAAAATCTAAATCTCAGCTTAATATGCTTGAATGGCCCAACAGAGGAAACTGAAGTGTGTTAGTGAAAAAGCAGGTGTGTGTCATCACCATCATAATTTAGAGAGAACGCCGGCCGGCACTCATGTGAGTGATAAACACACACAGGATACAGCCAAATGAATAGGACAAGATAGGATAGGCACAGCGAAGACAGTTTATTTTCTGTCGAGCTGTGCTATCCTTTTTTTTTTAGGACTACTAATCAAACATGCCTAAGGCCACGGGATGGATAAACACACACACAACATTTGGCAACATTTCAACTCTTCTCTCAAGCGGTGCAAGGGGAGAGAATAGGGTAGTCTGATGAGTCTCACACACACACAAAACACTGGAAGAGTGTACGGGAAATGTCTCAGTTTATTTTATTGTAAAAAGTGTGTTACCCTTTTACCCAAACACATGGTTAGCAAATTATGGCAGTTGATAGTGTTGATGTACAGTGGAGTAAATGGCTCCGTATTCCCAAATATGTCACCATACAGTATAATCACACAGAGCACAATTTAGGGCACAGTTAGATATAAATTATCAATAAACTGTGAAAAAAGTCACTTTTATCAAGACAATGATTATGTAAAACAACTTATTTATTTAGTTTTTTTGTGGCACATGCGGAGGCAAAGATGCCTTTTTATCAATATTTATGTTTTGTTTCAGGCTGGGAGACAAACATTCATTTTTATCATGTCAGATTTACTTGTCGCTCTGTACTCTCTCACTCCAACGCTTCAGTTTTTCCAGCCACTGAAGGGTTTAAGTGCACAAGTCATTTCCAGTGCAAAACTATGCGATTTGGTTAGCTAAGGCGCTGGCTTCCCTTTAGAGAGTCCTCCATGTTGTCCTCCATGTCGGGAATGTTTCTGTGAGGCTCTGTAGCACTGCTTTCAGAGAGCCCTCGACTTTAATGATCCCCTTAAAAAATAAAAAGACTTCCTTCAGTTTGCTTCAGAGAGGTTGATTTATACCATTCAGTTCTACACCAGTGATGTACTGGTATTCTAAAATGGGACACAGTGACTCCATCACACATCAGAGTTTAAATGTGTCAGCTGTGAGGCTGATCGGTGGTCAGACCCTGTATACACATCCTTGGCTCAATGTTGATGGTCATGAAACTTGTAGGTCAGGCCCACGCTTCAGCATATCCCCTGACACAGTCTGGACCAACTCCACATCAGAGGGGATGTACAGTACGCCTGTGGGGGTCTTCTATACAGTTTGGGAGAGAAATCGAACTTTCTTTCCTGTTAGCAGCCAGCTCGTGAGGTCCTTGATGGAAGGAAGCTTCATTTTGTCTTTGTTTTTACTGTAAACATTCAAGAAGATGCCAAAAAGCACCAGAAGGCCACCCCAAATATACCTGAGCAGAAGGAAACACAAGGTTAGACATTTTACAATGGACGGACAGATATGAAGTGGAAACAAGGGGAGATATTTATTTATCCTGACGCAAAATATAAAGTAGTGCATCAGATCATCTTCACCACCTGTCCTCTGTAACATTAAAACTTTGTAATTTTACATTTGTGAGATAAACAGTAATACATAAATAAATGAATCAGCAATCAGTGTTAATGGTGTTACTAGGGAAGGGCATTTTAATTACTTTATGAAATAAAAGTCAAGTTTATTTCTATAGCACATTTACAACAACACAGTGTCCAAAGTGCCGTACAAGGATATAGGTAAAAATACAAAATATAATAAATGTAATAAAAATATATAGATATAAAAGATTTACTCAAACTGATAAAATAGTTATACAATTCTAAGATGAATAGTATCTATAAATACAACCAGAAGATAAAATAAATAAAAAGTCTAGACATGCATTAAAATAGGTGCATTTTTAAAAGAGATTTAAAGTGTCAATAAAGAGTCAAGTCAATTAGTTGTTGTCATTAACGTGTCTCCTTCACTCAAAACAGAATATTAAAAAATATGACCAACCGAGAGTGGGTGAACCATGAGTATACCCTTAAATAATAAAAAAAAAAAACACTTCCAACCCTATTTCAGATTTTACTTTCCATACTTTGCTTCATTTTATTTATTGCGAACATCTGATTCAGCTTCTCGCTTGCTCTGCAGACACTAAAGTGAGGATGTAGAACTCAGACAGAAATATAAGCTCTGCCTTTGTATGAGGAAAAACATAAATCTCCTCCCACCTCGATTAAAATTTCATTTATTCTTAAAAAAGATTCACGCACTGTATAAACAGACAAATACACTATGGTTACTGCTTTGACTGATCTGTTATTTATAAAATTGTTTTTATTATTTATACATATGCACTAACATCATGACTAACAGATTTTAATACAAATACCTAGTGTAGTTTTCTTCAACAGAACATAGTGGACCACCACTGTACCCTGGTACCTTTTCCAAAATAATATGGATTTCTATGTTTTTGGTTTTTTGTTAACTGCAGTACTATTATAGTCACAAGTTCTTGCCAAATACACCCAATGCACGACTATGAATACACTGCCCCATGAACAGGAGTGTAATGAAAATATGGAAAGTGCTACTTTTAAAGACTGTAAACTTCAGTCAAAAAAGGGACTATGGAGGGCACATACCAGCTGGAGGGAGAGTGAAGTTGGCCAGACAAACAAGTTTGCTGCTAAGACTTTAGTATCTTGTGTGTTTTTGTGCAGAAAGTCACAATGTAGATCCAGAACAAGAGAGGTACAACAGAAAACGAGACCCCTCTGACCACACAGAGTTACAGGGTGAGTGAAGGAGTCAAAAACAGGGAGACAGAGCAGCAGAGTCGTCTAAAAATGGACTGAGGACATAAAAACCACGGGCAGGGAAACCAAATCAAGTGTTATTAGTCAAAGGAGAGGTTGGGGGTCACACTGAAGACTTACTTAAAACAAGAGGAAAAGTGATCAAAGTCAAAAGGTGAAAATACTTACTGAAAAGTGAAAGGTTTTGTGAAGAACATGAAGGAAAGTACGATAGTCATGGCCTTTCGCCCGGTGGTCACTGCAAGGGAGAAAAAAACACATTTTGTGCCTATAAATGTGAAAAGTTTAAATGCAAAACAGAATCCCAAACTCATACTGTACATTCAGACCAATATAGAGCAGTTACAGTACAACAGTGAAAAGGTACAGCTGCGACAACAGCATCCCCAATGTGGCACAGTAACAACCTAATGTTTATAAAATATCACTTTACAGTCACTTCCTGTTTCTAATCACTCTATTTCAGATTTTAAAAAATGTAACATAAACCGTAATTTTCCGATTTTAATTTTTCTATTATTCTTAGTGAGGAATGGATACAGTTTGTTTTAAATTACTGAGACGGATCGGAATGCACACTGAAGAGAAGAAATACTGTTATTCATACCTGTTACTGCAACCAGGGCGCCAAACAATTTAATCAAGGCGAGTACGAAGGAGATCCCAAAATAACCCGTAAGAGAGAAGAAGAATGCATAACCGTATGTTTTCACAGGATGCTGGAAAGAGAGGAAACATACGATACAAAAACTGGTGAATAGAGAACCAAAGAAAACGATATTGTGGATGTCATAAATTCAACATATAAGGATGTACGAGCAGAAATTACAGTGTCTTCTTCAGGATGCTTGCTCTTTACCCAAATACAAATTCCAGACTTTTTCAAAACTGCTATTTTTTATTTTATCTCAAGCCCTTGAGTTTATGTACTATCATACTTGCGTACCTACTTTTTTGGTTGAGATTGTACCTGCTGTGTGTCGTAGAAAAGTTCCTTTTAATAAATGTATGAATTAATGGATGTATAATTTGCAGGAAATTATGTTTTACTGACAAACATTTTCAAAACATATGAAAATCACAAAAGTGTATGGATATCACACAAACAAGTTGCACTACAATCATTCCAGTACTGAATGGTTAGTCAAATCATATCAAGTTTTTTATGTTTTCCTCATGTATTTCTTCTTCTTGAATTTCCCTTGGGATTAATAAAGTATCTATCTATCTATCTATCTATCTATCTATCTATCTATCTATCTATCTATCTAT